>CAUYQV010052543.1:0-18121 GCA_963574575.1 Galagoides demidoff
TCTCGCAAAGGCCCTAGATCAAATATTTCTCCTCCAGTTCTTTGCCTCCTTGAACACAGGTATCGTCCGCTCACCTTGAGACATTATCCTCTTGGCTGGTGCAAAAGGCAAGGTCTCTTACTCTATGTACCAGGTCACAGCTTGTGCAGGCCCTCTTTCTCTAGGGTCCACCCCCTCCACTCTTCTACACAGGAGAATGAAGGAGACAGTGTTTTCACCTTCAAAACCATGGGTTCAGAGAAACCTGCTTTCCAAGCCCCTTCGGCCCAGCACATGAGAAAGAGTAGGTGAGCCGTGCAGATAAGATGTGCTGGGGCCTCAGGCTGGGATCAGCAAAGGATGTGGAGCATGGGTGGGGAGGCTTCAGGGACTCACACAAAGTAGGTAGGAATGAGAAGGAGCACATAGGGGGAGAAAGGTTCAAAGAGGGAGAGAGGAGTATGCTTGGGAGCTCAACATGGTAGACGTAAGAGACTAGGGCTCACGACCAGGGTCACAGGATGAAAGGGATTTTTTTAAAAAGAAGATTTTTAAAAAACGGCAATAGTGTTTAGGGTAAAGAATAGGGCAAGTACTCTGATCACAGTGCCTATGACATATCCAACCCTTTATGTTTTACTTTTTAAAAAATGTTCTTCAAAAAGTAGAAGAAAAATATTTGTTTAGCTATAAGTCATCCTGCAAGATTCTGAAGGTTCCTTACTTAAAACTTCCCTCAGCAAACTTCCAACTGTCCCCAGTGGCCAGAGCTCACACCCATGAGTCTCAGGACGGAAAGGGCCTTCCTACATTGCGTCACAGGCAGAATTAGTTCCTCCACACAGAGCTTGTCTTGCACGAGGTACAGAGTTACAACATCTGCCCAGGGGCTGGGACACAGCTCTAATAATTCCAAGCACATGTTGGCTGGAAGGACCCCTTGTTTAAAAACTTTGTTTTGGATAGAGGGAAATAAAGACTAAGTGATGGGAGGTGTGCTTCTTACCTGCTTCCTTGCTGCATCTCCCCAGTAAAGCTTTTTACTTAAGATGATTCAAACCTTTGCCAGCAGGCTCTCTGGTGGCTGCGATGCCCCAGGAGCTGAGCCAGACAAGATTTCTGCTGGGTTCTAAACCAGTAATTTTCTACGTATTTGGCAGAGGAGATGAAGAAACACATGGACTGGACTGTGAGCATGACCAGGCTGTACCACAAAGAGCCATGACACTCAGAACCATGAGGCTCTGAGCCTCTCTTGGGCCTTGCTAAATGAGAGGTTTATAATGGCTGATCCCTCCAAGCCCTCCAGCCCTGTAATCGTGTTCAGCTGCCTCACTTTTCCCAGCATGGCCTTCCATAGACCACATCACAGCTCGAGTAATTTTCTTAAAATAGATACTGGACCCCCCGTGAATCCCATGTCACTTCCCAGCTGTAAGCCCCTCTCCCCCAGCGTATAGGCCACATCACCCACAACCCTTCTCCGTGCCCTCAGCTGTCCTGCATGACCTGGCACCTGCCTGCCTCTGCCCACCCCCGTGGAGCTCAGCCACACCACCCTTCTCTGTCTTGCCACTTGCCCAGATTCCCTGTTGCTTTCGAAACTACATACACCATCCCCTTTGCGTGGAATGTTCTTCACCCTGTTTTCCACCTGACTCACTCCCACTGCTCTTTCAGGTTTCGTGAAATGTAATTTTCTCCCAGAGGGCTCCCTGACCCCTCCTTCTCAGTCAGAACAGTCGGCCTGCACCTCCTGCTGTTCCTGCCCACTGCACTTATCAGTTTGCAATCTGAGGTTTACTTCCTGGCACTATTTAACCTCCAGCTCCAACAGCAGGTGGAAGGTCCATGGAGGGTGGTTCTACTTTGCTCACTACTGTACACGCTATACCTGAAACTCAGTAAATAGTTTCTGACCGAGCGCTGCAGAGGGCACACACAAAGGCCAGTCGGCCAGTGCTTGGGAGTTGGGGTCCAGGGATCTGCAAGTTCCTTCCGAGCTGGATACTTTATGCCTTTCCTGTCCTTCTGTAGTTACAATGTCAAATCTCTTATCTGTCAGCTGTTTTTGTCCTTCCCGCCTCTACAAAAACATTCAGCCTAAAATCCCTCAGTGTGAAAATCAACACATACCTATCTTAGCCAATTTAAAGGCAACCACAAAAGAACAGACCTGAGTGGTATGAGTATGATGCCACCCCAGCCCCCAACATTCATTCATCCCTTGTTCACATTTATCCCCTGAAGAAAGGACATGCACAACTTGCAGCCTAAACCCTGAGCCTCACAGTATTCAAAAGAGGACTCTGAGAGCCGTCCTCAGAAACACAGAAGCTCATTGGGCTGGCAGCAGATGTACCCTGCACTCTGGCTAACATTAGGGTTGAGAATGAGTTAAACAACTTCCGAATTCAGCACATTTAAAAAGGCAGCAACTTCCTCTCCGTGTCCTCAAACCGACGGACACATTTTTTTGGTCACGGTGTTCGGAGCCTCTGACTGTTTAAGTGCCAAAGTTAAAATAACTCACTTTCCTCACTCCATTCTTGCCTTTCTGTACAGAGGCTCATTCACTAGAATGTCAGCAGAGAAACAAAGACAGCTGACTGTTTTCTCCCCTGGTGTCTATAATTAGATTCTCATGTAGAACTTGGCCACAACAGGGCTTTTGCTGGACAATACCCACCCTCCCAACACACCTCCCACCAACACCCCAAAGGGTCTCCCCTTCACTCATCTCCATGGAGACACAGACAAAGCAGCCAGCCACTTACCCTCTTCAGCCACGAGAAATGCTTGTAAACATCAATGTCCCCATCCATGCTGGGCACCCATGTCAGCAGTTAGATTCCTTGGTTGAAAAAGCCCTTTTTCTGGCTGAAGACCAAGTTCTCGCCTCTTCCTTGCCTCTGTCCCCTCCCCCCTCGGGAACACCAAGCTGTGTTCAAATTTCCCCACTTCCCTGGCCTGCGTCCTTCAGTCTTTCCCTAGACAGTTTCAGATACACAAGGACTCAGCCCAGACTGTGCCGCGCCAGGGTCCTCCCCCACCACCCCCACAGGCGCGCGTGTGTGTGCACACACACACACTCACACCCTGGGGGGACTGGGATGCAGAGCCCTGCGGAGCACTCAAACTTAACAAAAACATAGGGGGGGAAGAGAGACTTGGACAGGGGTTGTAAACACAACACACAGGCATGCACACGGGAACGTTCTTCTCAGTGATAATACCAGAGCCTGCCAGAGGGAACCAATTCCGAAGAAAATTCCTTGTCTGGCTTCCCCCTTCTGGAGTGGCTGGAACTCATTACCGAGAGCCCCGATTTCCTGTCTCTCCTTCACTCTGCGTTTACCCAGGGCTCCCAGCTGCTCTCAGTTTATTTGGGACTGGGGAGAGGACTAAAAATAAGTGCTGCTCTTGGAGGAGCTTGCTGGTTCCCACACACAGCCTGACCCCCACCCTGCAGCCCACGCCTACCCCTTTTCCAGACGAGCAACAGGCTGTGCCCTGAAGAAAGCTTGTTGTTTCCAAAAAAGAACAGATTCATAACTGGCCCCAGTCTAAGAGTCCTTATCCCTGCTGTGTGCCGGGGTCTGTGTGGGGTGTCTTCTGTCCTTGGCACTGGTGGCACTCTCCAACAGAAACCAACTACTGCAGCCTCGGGGGAGTCTAGCCCTGCCCATGCTGTGGTCAGCCCCCACCCCAGGGCTCCCTGGGGCCACATTCTGTACCAGGGGCCTGGGAGGTGCTGCCTGTCAAGTCCCAGGCCTGCCTCCCTGCCACCTGCCCCAGCTCTGGCTTTACCAACCAAGGCGGTGGGAAGGGTGAAGCTGCTTCATGTGTGTTCCCATGAGACTTAGGGAACAGCCTTGGGTAGGCAGGAGCCTTAGAAAGCTGGAGACTGGGAAGGAGCTATATCCTACTGAGGGCTGGTCACATGCTGGCTTTGCCCTCCCCAGATGCCACTTCTTATCTCCTACTCCCATCCTAAAAGCAACTTTTCTCCCTCACCCAGCCTTTAATGTGGGGCCTTTGGCTATGACTGATCATGAAAATGACCTTTGATGTGGGTGAGGCGGGAGCTGTGGTTACATGCAAGGTCTCTGAGCTCTGCTTTGGCAAGAGACTTGCAGACGCCCACTGTTCAGTGCCTGGGGCTTCTGGTGCTCTCAGGGGTCCCCTCAGGGCTTTCCTGGAACTCCCAGCCAGAAGAGCAGGCTCTGCTGGGTGTCAGCATGTCCCTCAGCATGGCAGCACAGTCCCCACAGCCAGAAGCAGGGCACGAAAGTCAGGGCAGAAACAATGCCTGGCAGCACCATCCCCAGCAGGCCGGCCCAGCCCATAGAGACCACAGAGGCGGTGGTAGGGAGGATAGCTCTGGCCAGCAGCTGGCATGAGGGGAGGAGTAAATTCCCGGAGACACACCCATGCAGAGGCCATAAAGGAAAAGCTGCTCTGATGCCCCTGCCCTGAGCTTAGCCCCTTCCTCCTCACCTCTGGCCCTGCTCCAAAGCATGGCCCGGCACCCACCCAGACTATCACAGGATGAACCAGTGAAAAATATCTCTAAGGCTGCAACGGGGTGGTTAGGTTGTTTTCTTTTCTGTCTAAAAGCCAGGGAAACTCAAATGAAGAAATTCATTTAGTCAATATACACTTGCCCAGCATCCAAGGCAAATGAAACCGACTTCCTGCCCTGAGTAAATAAAGAATTACCACATGGTCTGTAATAAAGGTGTAACTGGGCCTCAGACAGGAGGAGGCAGGGGAGCCGACTTAGGGGCTTGTGGGGAGAGGGAAACAGAGCCCCAGTCCCAGCAGGGCGGGAGAAGCCCCTGCTCTCCTTAGAGGAACTCATTCCCTTCTTTAGGCTCTGGAATAAGAGAGGAAGAAAAAGGGGACACGGCCTCTCATCCTCCATTCTAAAGCCCAGTTGCCACGAAGTATGGCCCAGGCACTTGTCCCAACCCAGCAGAGCACCCGCTCCTCTCTGCTGAACCAGGCTAACTGTCCACATGTCTGTCTTCTGCACCTAACTGCCAAGAGTGCTTTTGAGTCCTGGCTCACTTCTCTAACTTAATGCCTAGCACAATTCTTGGTATATAGCAGGAACTTAAACATCCTCTGGATGAAAGAATGAGGCTCCAATAGTAAGACCAGCAAAGTAAGACTAAAATTCTACTTAAAGACACACTTAAAGGACTGTTTCCCCAGAGTAAAGAGGAAAAGACAGGGCCAACTTCATTTATTAGCTCACTTGTGAAGGAGGGTACAGGGAGAGAAAGAGACAGGAAAAGAGGGAGGAAAGAATTCGGACAAGCTGCAGCTAAATTCTTAACATATTTTCATGGCATCCTCAAGTAGCAATTCTTACCTCAGCCTTTAAAAGAAAAAAAACCCACCAAAATACATTTTACTTACAATGCAATTTAACTTACAATGCAAAAAAAATCCATAAATTAACACTCCAAAAATCTAGGAGCAAGTCATCTATGTATGGCTATTGGGAGTGAAAAGGGAGGTAGATATGAGATGCCACGGGTTCGGAAGCCTAGGCCACTCTCCTCACTCCTTGTCCCCCCAGGCCCAGTGCCAGCCCCCTCATGAGGCACACACACCTAAAAGACTGTTCTGGCCATGAGTGTCTCACAGTGGCCTACAGATGGACTTCAGGGAATCAGGTACGCCCTCAAATATGTTCATAAAAAATATACAAAGTACTATTTATATACATAAATCTCTACTTCTCTGAAACAATTTCTCAGATGATCAAAAAGGTCCATGACTCCTCAAAGATTAGAAGGCTAAGCAGTTCTTCCAAAGGCTTAGGCTGCTCTATTACTGGGGGTAGAGAGCCTGGGCAGCATATTGTTTTTGTGAGGTGGAGTCCCAGGGGCCCATAGGACCCATTTCTGAAGACAGGTGGCCTCAGGAACCACAACGGGTACACACATAGGGGACATTACAGTGACCCTGACAGGCCCCAGGGCCTTCTCAGAAGCCCTCTGTTCACCTGCAACCATTTCTGCCTGGAACATGAGGTAGTCAGCCGAGGGCAAGGGGCAGGAGATAAAGCCTAGGCATTCTGGAATAAAAACACAGCTAAGAGGCCAGGCTGGCCATGTTTGGATAGGGGACCTCACTGTAGTGTGTCCCTGTTTAGGAAAGAACCCCAGGATTTTCACCTACCTGGCGGGAACTCCAGGTACTTGTGAGACTGGCTGAAGAGGGAGAAGAGTGCCCTGAGGTTTTGCTCCTGTTTCCTTGCAAGGGTCAGCAGCAACTTATCACTGGTCAGAACTGGACTGATGGGAGTCCTGTGGGTCATGTGCTGTCCTGCTGACCTATCATCTACATCCTGGGCCCTGCTCAGCCCTGAGTCTTGGCCTCCGGGCCGTGGGTGGCAGCTGCTAAGACGCCCTCCCTGTAAGTCAGATGCAAGCTTGTGTCTTTCAACAGAGGTGCAGCACAGTGGGCCTGCCACCAAAGAGAAGGGCAGGAGGAGAAGGTAGAACCCAGGAAGAGAGTCCTGATCACTAAGCGTCCTCCTGGCTACCATAATGCCCAAGCATGGAGAACCCACCACCACAGTAGACTCGGATAAGGGTCCACAGACTTTTCCTGTGAAGGCCCAGATGATAAGAACTTTAGGTTTGGTGGACCACACGGTCTCTGTCATACTCAGCTCTGCTATGATTAAAGTGAAAGGGGCTATTGCCAACCCCTAAACCAATGCATAGCTATGTTCTAGTGAAACTTTATTTATGGACACTGAAATTTCAATTTTATATCATTTTCACATCATAAAATAGTCTTGTGACTTTCCCCCTCCCTCAAATCACTGAAAAATGTAACAAATCGTTTTTAGCTGATAGGGTATAAGAAAGAAGCAGTGGGCCAAATGTAGGTGTCACATTGCTAACAAGCTCCCAGGTGATGCTCATACTACTGGTCCCAGGACCACACCTGCAGTAGTAAAAGTTTAGAAAACCATTTCCAGAAGTTCCTTGAAGCACAGGATACTGAACAAGAGGCCTGGGAATATGAATTCCCTGGAGCCTGCCCATGAGTGAGTGTCTGAGAGGGGAGATAGCTCTTGGTGGTGTAGCTCTGGCAGGTCTTTGTGGGTGGAGGGTAAGTGGTGTCTACATACTCAGACCTCAAGTTATGCTAACCTGGCAACATCACCCACCATGTCCCCTGGGGCTGAAACAAGAAATTCAGCAGGGAAGGATTTATTTGCTCTTTCACCAGTGTTTGCACATTCTTGGTCATTTATAAACATTGGTTCTTAGGGACTAAAATAGTCTCTTTAGGTTGGGTCTGAAAGGAACCAGATCACTAGAATTTAATAGGGTAAGTTTACTTTGGGGAGGAAAAATCAAAATACAGGAAAACTAAAACTTCTAAATTTATAGGATCTAAAGGCTTCTAATCTGGGGTGCAGTGTCAGGAAAAATGCATTCAAAATCCATCAAATGATTGGAAGTCTCTGTGGGGCAGGGCCTGGCAGACACTGTAGGGTAGGAAATGCCACCTAGAATGGAGAGGGTCATCCCACCATCAACCCAGCAAGAGGCACTACAAGGAGTTTGGAGGGGGGAATCTCACCATTCACAATGGAAGGTCAAGTGTACACTCCCAGGACCAGCCGTCCCTGTCTCTTCTCCCCAACCCCAAACAGTAGAGCCTTCCCCTGCCTGCCATTTGTCCACTGGTTTCCAAGGAAAATGGGAAAGAACTCTTTGCCAGCTGACCCAGGTGCACCGTCTAGCAGTTTCACTAATAAGAAGTGCTTATGTCATCTTTCTAATCTAAAAAAGAAAAAAAAAGCTATTTTCTCATATAAAGCCCACAATGTACTTTATTCCTTAGGATTTAGACTTCCTAGCATTTGTCCCTGACTCCCACCTAGTGGCTTCTTCCAGCACTGCAGAGGGACAAAGAGCCATTGCTGGCCCCGCCCCTATCTCTATGCAAGACAAGAGTCCCTTGGGAGCTGAGCACAGGAAAGAAAGCCCTGACACCACCTCCCTTCTCAGCTCCCAAGTTCACACCTGTCACAGGGGAATGTAAGAAATGTACGCTGAGAATCAGCTCATGTAGGCTTTTTTTAAAACAGCAAGCCAATTTTTCCTTCCCTATTTTCAAATCCAGAGAAAAAGATTTTCCTACAAAACTCCTGTTTGTAACTTTTCAGAATTCAAATGTTCAACATACATATATCCAAACCTGTTTTTTGTTCCCTTTCCTGGGTGGAAAATGGAGATATAGAAATGAATCACATGGCAAGAGAATCTCAAGCTCACATTTTATAATTCATAAAACAGCTTTTCTCCCCACCTTTTTTTGCAACTCCTTTGGCTTTTCAATACGGTAAACAGATTTGCCACTTGGCCAGAAGGAAAAGACTGCAAGTGGAATCTGGCAGGAACACATGAGCTTTGTTTGAGGCACTCGGAGCTGAGAAGCCACCATCTGTAGCAAGGTAGTTTGGAGCTGATGAGGGGGGAGGCTTAGCTCCCACTACCACCACCTGGGGCTGGGTCTCTTTGTTTCTTGAGAGACTAGTTTAAAAGGTAACTGAGGGCACCTGAACTGAGCATACACCCTGGAAGTGGCCCCACCCCAGCCCACCTGGGCCCAGCAGAGGACGCCCCTTCCGGAGGACAACTCCTCTGGCTGTTCAATACGGTCAACAGCTTTGCCTCTTCCCTGCTCTTGAGGTGCAGGCCTCAGTGGGGCTCCAACCTAGGGGCCCCTGTACCTACAGAGGTTTGTAATCTGTCTGCATTTTGGAAACCAAGAGATCTAGATTGAGGGACGCAAAGGCTGCTGCCTACAAAGAAGCCACTCAACAAAGCCCTGAGGAGAAACTGCAGTGTCTCATGTGCAGACACTGTCAAACTCAGCTACATTTCCCGTCAAGAAACTGGGTCCCAGAGGAGCAAAGAAAAGGTTCACCCAAAGGCATTTATGAATAAGTGGCAGTGCCAGGGTAGAACCCTGGCTTTTTTTTTTTTTTTTTTGAGACGGAGCCTCAAGCTATCCCCCTGGGTAGAGTGCCATGGCATCACAGGTCATAGCAACCTCCAACTCCTGGGCTCAAGCGAGTCTTCTGCCTCCGCCTCCCAAGTAGCTGGGACCACAGGCGCCCACCACAACGCCCGGCCATTTCTTGGTTGCAGCCATCATTGTTGTTTGGCGGGCCTGGGCTGGGGATTCCAACCCGCCACCTTAGGTGTACATGGCTGGAGCCTTAGCCGATTGAGCCACAGGCGCCGAGCCAGAACCTTGGCATTTTAAGTCCATCCTACCTCCCATACTGCCCCACCCTGGTTCAGTCTGTCTCCACCTGCCCAAGCACACCTTGCAAAGGAAAGCCTGGGCTCCCATAGGGTGGCCAAGCATACTCCATGTGCCCCCATTCCAAAGACATGCCCACAGCACAGCCCATCTATAGGTTCTCTCCCCTCTGTCCCCACTGGGAACCCGATCTTTGCCCAGACATGCGTTCACCCTGAAGCTGATGGGTCTGCCTGTTGCTTCTCCAACTTCATCTTGAAACTTCACCAAGAATCTCCCTTATACAATGTATTAAGCAGCAGAACACACAGTCTTGCAAGAGATGAGGATGCGACTCTACGGGCTCTGGTATATTGTGGGAATCATCAAAGACCTGGGCCACTAATCAATACTGTGCATGAGACTGGGTCTACTCTCCTCTAGTTGGCTGTCCCAAACCCTGAAGAGCCCTTTGGAATCTGACTGGCTAATCCCTCTGGGGGCTCAACACCCAGCCTAGCCCTGGATCTACCCTATCAACTTCTACCCATCCAGGTCAAGGTGTGGAAGAGCAGAGATGCCCATTTCAGACCATGGAAAAAACCCACTTAAAGTACAGCTAAAATCGTAGACACGGTCATAGCACCACCAGCTCCTTCTGAGTGTGGTACATGTCAGGGCCACTGGTGAGGCTCTCTCCTCTCTGGCCTTCTGGACTACTTGGTAAGGTTCTGGGGCTCTTGTCCCAAAACTAAGAGTGTCATTCTGCTCTTTATTGCAATAAATAGAAGCAGCAGCAGCTGCCCCTTTCTGGACCTCAGCTCTGTTCCCATAGTAGCAGAGATGCCTCAGCCTCAAGGCCTTAGCTTCACATTCTGTGAACACTGACCCTGAGTTTGGCCCTATCTGCCATGAAAAGCCACCTTCTCACCCCTGAGTGTAACACTGCTCCACTGCCCCCACAGGGCAGGACAGCCTCCCTGATGCTTCCTCTGCAGCTGGGCCTGACTCACCTCACACTTGAGAAGCCTATACATGAGATGCTCATCCAGCATCTCCCCAGAGCTGGGCTATGAATTCACACGCAGATACTGCCCCCAGACGACAGCATCCAAACCCATTATTCTTTGCCTCATTAAGGCCTCACTAGGAACCCCAGCTCTTGCACCCTTTGTGGTCAAGATCTCCCTTCTCCTCTTTGTATTTACTGACAAGGGGCAGGACCCTGCTTTTGGCCTGGAAACTCATTCACAGCCCTGCACCACTGAATCCTGAGCAGGTCTGTGCCACTTGGTCTTTAGGATGAGTCCGGCCAGTTTATACCCATCTCCAGACCAGTCCTGGCCAGGAGCCCTCCTACTACTGCTGACCATGCTGTCCAACTGTGTCTCAGCCCTGTGAAGACCCAGCAGAGGGGGAACTAGCTCCACTGCAAAGAAACCCAGCTGCCTTCTGTGATGCTCCCCCACCATGAGCTCCCTCTCTTTAAGACATGAGGGAGGGCCCAGAACTAGTCTGTTTGTCCTATTCTAACAACCAACCACTCCTCCACATTCTCACCTGTGTCTTCAGCAGCCCACCTTTCTTTTTTCTTGTGGCCTACAGATGCTATGGTCCCAGGAAGTCCTTAAGCGCCAGTGAACGGAAACAGCACAAGCCCACATTTCCCACGTGTTCCTACCACCCGATGCTCCCCCTCTGGCCACAGCTAACTGGCCCTTGGGTGGACATCTGATCCAAGGGCAGCTAATCCATAACTGTGCTTAAATTAAAAGTCTTCAATCATTATTTCTTTTGCAATTAACATTTCTTGATGGGCATGGAGAACATAGTTCAAAAATTATGAGCTACCTAATCACAACCTTTCCTGTAGGAATTAGAATTTTTTTTTTTCAAAACTGGAGAAGACATGGGGGGAAAACTGTCAATCAATAAGAAGAATAAACTCAAGATAATGAATTTTTGTGGCAGTCACTCTAAACTACCTTCTGGAGGGCTGTTCTTTTACCCTGACTTCATCACCTTTCCTTTCTGGCAGATGCCACCTCCCACTGCCATCTAATACTTGCTTTCCCAGTCCCCTCTGCAGCTGGGGTTTGCACATATGAACAAACCCTTTCCCTTGGGAGGAAATGCGAAGTCTGCTGGAGGGTTTCAAAGGAAGATTTTTCCCATCAAATTAAAAAAAGAAAAAAAAGGACACACCAAAACCATTCTCTACCTCTGGATATGGTTGTATAGCTGTATGTGTGGACATCGTCTGAGAAATAAAACAACCCCATGAAAATGGTGGGGCAGAAAGATGACAAAATCCAGAGAGCTGAGGTCACCCAGAGCCACTAACTTACCTCAGGGACTGTTCATCCTCTGGAGATTTTATTAGTGGCATATAAACCTTATTGTTTATGCTATTTTACTGCAGGAAGTATCCCAACTGATATTGATGTCATGAGGCAGAGCTGGCCTGTGTCAGCCCAGTGTTATGATAACGCAGTAACTCAGAGGTATAGGACAATGTCAGCGTATCTATCTGCAGAAGAGAACGGGGCAAGCATGAAAGGGATGCACCGCCATCATGAGTAAGAACGCACTCATCAGTCCTGCCTATTCCTCAAAAACTGCCTTACTAGCTCCAATTCCAATCCTAACCCACGTGTGATTTTTTGAAAATAATACAAGTGAGTCTTAATGGTTTAAAGCAATGTTTTAAACTTGATTATGCAACGGTCATCCTGGCTCACACCTATTATCCTAGCATTCTGGGAGGCCAAGGTAGGCAGATTGCTTAAGCTCAGGAGTTTGAGAGCAGCATGAGCAAGAGCAAAACCCCATTTCTACTAAAAATAAAAAAAACTACCCAGGTATTGCAGCAGGTACCTATAGTTCCAAATCAGTCAGGAGGCTGAGGCAAGAGCCCAAGGGTTTGAGGTTGCTATGAGCTATGATACCATGGCACTCAAACCAGGGCAACACAGTGAGACTCTGTCTCCAAAAAAAAAAAGGCTGGGCTAAAGTTCTGCCCTTCCCTTGACCCAGAAAAGAATTAAACTTGAATGTGCACATGAGCCACCTTGAGAAGGTTCAGTAGGTGTGGGGCAGGGGCCCATATTCTGCATTTTTCACAAGCTACTAGGGGATGCCAAAGTTGCTGGGCTATATACCAAAATTTGAGTAGCAGCTTCTAATTAAAAGCACCAATCTAAAACACCTGGTGAGTTTGTTCACTTCTCTGAATTCTATTTTTATCCATATTAAGACCTAGTGTGGAATGTGTGTATAGACAGATTGTAAAATACAGATAAGCTATCTCTGCCCAGAATCAAAACCTTAACATCCAGCCCTGTATCTTGGAATGTTTATATGAACTTCTGACCCCCTAAAAGTACACCATTCATAGGTTGCTAATGGCCATAATTACTCTAAAAGATTTATGAATGCAATAACTTTTAGGGAATCTTCTCTCCAAAGGCAGGCCTTCCCCAAACCATTATAAATAACCTTCAAACGTACCTGCAAATCTGAATGCAAGCTGTTTTCTGCAATGCATTTTATAAATGCCAACAACCATGTCAAATGCCTTTGAATCAAAAATATTTTTTAATAAATCTCAAAAAAAATATTGTTAAAAGTTAAATCCATTTTTTTTTGTTTGTTTTATACCACACTAGAAAACTCTGTTGGTGAATTAGAGTTAATTGTAAGTTAAAAGTCAAACCATATACCTACCGGAAGAGGACACAGATGAATAGTTACTTGATCTAAGATTGGGAAAAGCCATTCTAGAGCCAAAAGGAAAACAAGAAACTAAAACAGGAAAAGACTGACAGAGTTAATTACAATCTTTTAAAGTGTATGCCTCAAAAAGCACTATAACCAGTAAATAACAAAGTGAGGAAAATATGTGCTATAAATAAAGCAAAAGACTAAAAAAAAAAGTCATTAAAATAGATAAGAAAAGCACTAAAATCCTAATAGAAGAGTATGGAATATCTTGGGGATACACTCACCCAAAGGGTTTAAGGTGATCTCTGGAATTACGTGTAGGAAAAAAGTATTGGAACTTTTTTCTTTAACCTATCCTTTAAAAATATTCAAATTGGGGTGGCACCTGCAGCTCAGTGGGTAGGGCGCTGGCCACATACACTGAAAGCTGGCAGGTTTGAACCCAGCCTGGGCTAGCTAAGACAACAATGACAATTGCAACAACAAAAAATAGCTGGACGCTGTGGCAGGCGCCTGTAGTCGCAGCTACTTGGGAGGCTGAGACAAGAGAATCGCTTAAGCCCAAGAGTTTGAGGTTGCTGTGAGGTGTGACGCCATGGCACTCTACCAAGGGCAACAACTTGAGACTCTGTCTCAAAAAAAAAAAAAAAGAAATTTCAAATTGGGAGGGTAATTTTTATAATCTAAATATCTAAGAAAAATTCCACATGTGATTATGTATACATGGATAATTTTTTTTTCTAGATGTAGTATGAAATCTAAAGTTTAGAGACCAGACAGAAGATAAGCAATGAATAATTTTTAAATAATTATGTCCATGCAGTTTACTACACCTGGTTGCTCTAATCCAAATGTATTAATGTCTTTAAGCCTTTTGACAAATTTTCCCAAATCACTTTTCAGAAAGATTTAACTCATTTATATGGAGTCGGGTATAAGATGAATCTATCACACAGCATCTGTAGGCATTATAAACTGAACAGGGAGTAATAAAAAAATACTATAAGCAGATTGTGGTTTTGTTTGGGAAGACACTACAATGAATCTCATGGATATGTGATGGTAAGTCCCTGAACAGAGCAACAGGCAGCAAATAAGGCTCTACTATCTAATGAAAGCATTCAAGGAACAATAGAGAAGGCTCTTATAAAGACTCTTGTGATTACATTGAGCCCACTTGGATAATCCAGACAAGTCTCCCTACTTTATGGTCAGTTGACTGGTACCCTTGATGTCATCAGCAACCTTGCCCTTTACTGTGTAAGGTAACATATTCACAAATTCTAGTGAGTAATATATAGACATCTTTGGAGAACCAGTCTGCCCACACCAGTATATTACACAGAACCCCAGGCAGACAGCCTATACAATGACGACACTGAATAATACATATAATGAGTCTAATGAAGAATTGTTCAGTGTTGATAAGAAGGCGTGGGGATGAGACTGCATTGACAGAGGGCTTCTGAACAAAAACAAGCTAGGATATCTGATACATAGCCTATCTAATCACAAGTGATTTGGCCTTTGAGCAAGGGTATCCCAATCTCCATGGTCTTTGGTCTCTAACTTTAAGCCTTCTGTCCTAATTTAATGCTCCTATTCCTGTCCTCCCATGTCTGTGCCTACTTTCAATTTTGAATCAAGTCTGCAGGACTCTAGGTTTTAAGAAACTGCTTCCCAGTCTTCACTCTCAAACGTGGCCTAGGTAATCATATGCTTCCTCTGGTCCCAGTGTCCTCTCCTCCATCCCTGGAATGGCTGCATTCCAGATCACCTCCCCAGTGGGCTATTCCTACATATTACTAGTCTCTTAAACTTGATCTGTTGGTCTCTACTGGGAAGCAGATGGGTAACCAAAACTATAATATGTTTACAGCTTTGGTTACCCAAATGCTTCCAGTGGGACAAGTGGATCAAGGTCTGTGGGCCTAATCTCGAGAGAGCAGGAGAAGAAGAATTAGCAAATCTGAATTCTGCCCTAGGCTCAGAAAGCAGTTCTAGGGCCAAGACCAGGAGCAGAAGTAAAGAAATGGATGAGGTAACCAGGCTTTAGTTGGTGGTAAGAAACAAGAGGTAGTAGGATTCAGCCGAGGGCACAGACCCCAGCCAGAGAGTATACACAGTAATATAATCCTGGAGGTTGGGGCAGTATGTGAACTCTTCAGTATCTGCCTGGATTTCCTCATCTCAGGAAAGAGTGACTATGAATGAGAAGGCAGTGTGTAAAACTTAGGTTGCTTCACTGGTCTCTATATTCCTGCTGAGATGGACCACCCACCAGGGGGTTGGTCAAAGCTGGCTGTGAAGCAGAAAAGGCTGAAAGGTCGCAGATGAGTCAACAGCCCCAGTTAGTGGTGGCATCCCATGGGCTGAAGTTCCCCAGTCAAGCCATGAGCCTACTCACCAAGCTCTCCTCAAACCACTCCTTTATGTAAGCAGCTGTTGGGCCGGGGATCTGGCTCAGGAGGGTTGCTCTTTCCTGAGGAAGCTCCAGCATCTCCAGGGCCAGCCTCAAGTCCTCGACGAGATGAAGCACTGGGAAGGGGTTCATATAGGAGGCTGGGGAAGCCAGTCCAGGTTCACAAGTGCCATCACTGATATCTGCACCTGTTTTAGTGCCTGGAACAAGAGAAGGGATAAGGAACCTCAGTGAGAATGGTAGATCCCATGGGCAAGGTACTGGTAAACAGTAAAGGTAGTGAAAAAGAGAGGTGAAAGGGACAGATAAGTAGCTTGGAAAGGACTAGGCATCGTGGCATGCACCTGTAGTTGAGGCTGTAGTACACAATGACCATGCTTGTGAATAACCACTACTCTCCAACTTGGACAACACTGTGAGACCCTGTCTTTAAATAAGAGGCCAGAAGTCTAGCTAGGCCTCAGCAGAATCACTCACGATATAAACTTCACAGAAATCCTCTTTATCTAATACTGATCTTGGGGAGGTAGAAAGAAGCTTATCAGAAGTGGGTGACTGTGCTCACTGAAACTGACACATGAAGGTCACAAAATTTAGACAACTAGGAAAATATAGCCAGCCTGTACCAGTAACCAAAAACACCCTAGTTAAGACAATGAGATCCCATTCTTCAGCTTTCAGATTAATACATTTATTTTCAGTTAATGAAATAGATTGCATGGATGGCCACCAAAGATTCCTCCCATTCATGTGTGTGCATCCCACCCCTCTTAACATAAGATTTCTGTACTTTTTCAACAGTAAGAATCACTTTAGGAAATAAGCTTTAGATGGTGGAATTTCTAGGGCACCTGGATTATTTATAAGGCCACCAGGACAAAATATTTGAAATCAGGATTCTACAGGAAAACATGAGCTATAGGGCCACTACGTGTACCACCAAGATCCAAAAGGTGGATCTTGACTCAGGGCTTGTCTGGTGACTTGCTCTGATCAACAGAATGCAGTGGAAGTGACTCTGTGCCAGTTCTGGACCTGGGACCTATGAGGTTGGACAGTTTCCACTCTTCCTCTCTTAAACCCTAATGACCATATAGCAAAGCCCAGTTACCCTGTTAGAAAGACAGTCCCATTTGCCCCAGTCGTTCCAGCTATGAAGGAAGCCATCTTGGATCCTCCAGCCCCAATGGGTGGTCCCAGCTGACACCACATGGGACAGAGTTGAGTCATCTCTGCAGAACATTACCCAAATCATATAATTATAAAGCAATAAAAATGGTTGTGGTTGTTTTAAGCCACTGCATTTGGGTTAATTTAAAACACATCAATAGGTAACAGTTACTTTGGTGAGGGTTTAGTGAACTAAAATCTTTCTGGATTCTTCCCAATTGAGAGATATCTATATCCCCCTTAACATACCTATGCTTTTTTTTTTTTTTTTGAGACGGAGCCTCAAGCTATCCCCCTGGGTAGAGTGCCATGGCATCACAGCTCATAGCAACCTCTAACTCCTGGGCGCAAGCGAGTCTCCTGCCTCCGCCTCCCAAGTAGCTGGGACCACAGGCGCCCACCACAACGCCCAGCCATTTTTTGGTTGCAGCCATCATTGTTGTTTGGCGGGCCCGGGCTGGGGATTCGAACCCGCCACCTTAGGTGTATGTGGCTGGCGTCTTAGCCACTTGAGCCACAGGCGCCGAGCCAAAAATAATTCTTGATAAAAGGTATTGGTGCTTAGAAAGTAATACCTCAAAATAAAGTCCTCAGATATAGCTTCACAAGCCAAAGTTTTGTTTTTTGTTTTTTTTGAGATAGAGTCTCACTATGTCGCTCTCAGTAGAGTGCTGTGATGTCACAGCTCACAGAAACCTCAAACTCTTGGCTTTAAATGATTCTTTTGCCTCAGCCTCCCAAGTAGCTGGGATACAGGCGTCCACCACAACGCCCAGCTACACAAGCCAGTTTTTCTTACAACCTATACCTGTTCTACTGTCTCTTAATTCCATTTTCCCCTAAGGCTAACCATAGAAACTAAATCCCTCTTCCCCAGAGCAAGCCATAGAAACCCGTACCCTTTTTCTCAAAAGCCAGCCATAAAACCTAAACATAGGCTATGTAAAAATCAGCCATATGCCAGGCACAGTAGCCCATGCCTCTAATCTCAGCATTTTGAGAGCCCAGTGTTGGAAGATTACTTGAGTCCAGGAGTTCAAGGCTGTTGTGAGCTATGATTGTGCCACTGAAACTCCAGTTTGGGAGACAGAACAAGATGTCTATCTCAAAAAAAGAAAAATTTTAAAACTAGGCATAAAAAAATTATCTGGGTTGGGTGCAGTGACTCACATTTATAATCCTAGTGCTCTAGGAGACCAAAGCAGAAAGATATCTCGAGATCAGGACCCTGACTCTACAAAAAATAGAAAAATTCAGTGTGATAGCACATAACTATCATCTCAGCTACTCAAGAGGCAGAGGCAGGAGACTCGCTTGAGCCCAGGAGTTGGAGGTTGCTGTGAGTTAAGACACCATGACATTCTACCTAGGGTACCAGAGTGAGACCCTGTTTCAAAAAAAAAAAAGAACCCTGGATGTTTTAATTTATCTACATTTTACAAATGAGGAAACCAAGGCTCAGGAGAGTTAAGTATGCAGTTTACTTAAAGACCGATATAGTCTGGGCCTTTTTTTCTAAATTCATCTTCTTTCTAT
>CAUYQV010052544.1:0-13852 GCA_963574575.1 Galagoides demidoff
ATGGTACTCATATTATTTATATTTTATAGTTGCGGCAAAAAGTCTAGCGTTGGCCTTGAAAGTGACACTTAGAACTTACGTGGTATCATTATTAAAAAAATATATTGTAAGGAAAAGGTTAAATCTTGGGCATCAGCAAAAGTCACAATAGAGAACAAATGGCTAGAAATATTTCATCATTTTAAGACAAACCATGTTCCATACAATAATGCACTAAAAATTGTGGGATACGCACTGTCCTTACCGGGAACCAATGCTGCAACTGAATGCATTTTTTCTACAGTAAATAAAGTGTGGAAATCAGAAAATCACAATTAAATGCTGAGACTTTGAAAGCCATTTTATGTGTGAAATATAATTTAACAAATTCTTGTGAAAAATTTCATGACCTTTTAAATAACGACAGCAATCTACTAAAAAATTCACTCAAATGAGAACTATGCCAAAGAATAAAATAATACTGTACATAATTTTTAATGTATTATATTTGTAAATTGTACTTATGTTGAAATTTTAAAAAATGACAATACTATTTTTGCATTCTATGAAAATTTTTGTTGCTCCATATAGACCAAATTTTTAATTAAGACCCCCCCCCCCCGCCCCCAGCCTGGTCAATGGTGTCCTGCTTTACCAATGTTAAAATCTGGTCACCTTATAAAAGAAGGGACCAAGGGTCCAGCTGGAGAAGCATACTGGGCTGTGGAGTTGGCTGCCACTGGAAGTAGGGGGCAGTCAGGGAAGAGATCTAAGCCTGCTCATGACAGACCCTGATTACCATAGAAGAAAGGAGGACAAGGGCCGCTGGAAAGTGGGGTGGGCATGGGGGGGACAGTAGTGGAGTCCAGCTGGAAAGCCTGTGGCTGATCTAGAGAGAGACGCCTGTGACTGGCAGCATTAGGGAAATGAAGGGAGGACAGGAGGGCTCCGAAGACTAGGTGAGGCCTCACCTGGGGACGGTGGCTGCCAGTGCCCTGTCTCCCGGGCGGGGCTGCCTGTGTGGAGTCCCGGAGGTGGCTGCCTTAGTGTGCTCAAAGGGCTCCTCTCGTGGGGCCAATGGGGCTGTTTGGAGCCTGCTTGACTAAGCGTGTGCACTGGGAATGCTGCATGAAGGGTCTTCATTTAGGGCAGTGTTTTGCAAGATTTGGGGAGTTCTCTGGGAGGGCTGTTAGCGCTACGGAGCCACCTGGGACCATTCAGCATCCGAGGGGATAACCCGCCGCGTGGAGCTGTGGCAAAGGGCATGAACTCTTTCCAGTTCTCGTTTATCCTGAAGGAGTGAAGCAGGCTGATTCCCGTAAGAATACGTGCGTGTTATAGTCCAACCTGTTCCAGAATATTCGACTTTGAACCTCACTCTCAGGCTATTCTGAGCAGAGTGGGCGCACACCTTTAGATGCTTCCTAGCATCGCTTAGGGTGATTTCCCACCACTCAGCCCTTCATGCTAATCGCCGGCACCTGACGATGCTCGCCCAGGCAGGCACCAAACATTTTGCTGCTGCAATTTAATTAAAATCATGTACCAATCATGGGCCTTCACATAATCACTATTTTTACATATTTACACTGAAAAATTTAATCTTTAAAGTCGTTTATCACTTAAGAGGAAAACAATCACAGTCAACAATAAGTGAAAACAAAGGTCAAACCTAAACATTCTTCTGCTTTACACTCAGAAAAACTAATCAAGATGAAGGATTTTGCAGGAAAATTTAGAAAGATTTATTTTAAAAGTGTTATAATTACCAAACTTGATTATGTTGTCCAGACACCTTCTGAGCATCAAGCACTTCAATTAATTTCAATATGAAATTAAGTTGTATATGCACATTTTAGCAATGGCTAAAAGCATAGGCTACTTAGATTTAAAATACATCAATAATTTATGATACATGTTTAGTTCTTACAGGTTGTAAAAATACACCTCGTTTTTATTTGGATTAAGCGATTTGAGTACTTTGTTTCCAATTGGAAGAGACATCAGAGGTTATTTTGCTCACAATGCTGGCCTGTAAAATCTCGAATTTATAGAAAGGTAAAAAGAACAAGTCAAAGTCATTCCTCACATCAAAGCCCTAGAATAACGTTGAAATTCCAACACAAATTTAAAAAAAATTAATTCATGTACCACTCACAATCTGCCACTCTTAAAAATGTATAAAACCTCTAGATAAATTATAACAGACTCGTGGAAGGTGCATATATTGATTAAAACATCAAGCAGTTACATACAAACCAATAATGAATTACTTCATGCTGGAAGATAAAACTTTGTGATATTTAAAATTACAGACTTGAAAGTAAGTAAAATTACCCCTAATTATGCAGAAGGGAGTAACACCTTCGCACTAAACAAGATAAGCACCTCAAACAGCACTAATAATTTTAATTAACATTTTCTAGTTTCCTTTGACCTCATCTCAAGGTCGTGTCCGCCCTCTTTGAGAAACTGCATCCCAGCTGCTGTGTTGCAAACTTCCATCGCATTCCTTACCATCAGGCTTAGGCAACAAGCATGTTTCATGAGGCCGATTTTTAAAAATAAGTAATTGCACACAAAAGTAAATAGTGAATCATGGCAGCCTGTTAGCCATGATTTAAAAATGAATTGCAAATCTAATTTTCCATTCGTGTTATGATTATAACTTTGTCTTTACTAAGTCCCTTGATTTGAATTATGAAATACGCCTGTGCTGTTGAATATTCAAATTATAATCCAAGTCAAGAAGAGTTTAGCTATCAGTGCTGCGCTGGAACCTCATGCATGACACGACCCATCTACATAGTATTTGTATTCTCTGCTGAGTACCGATTAATACATTCATTTGTTCAAGATTTATGATTTTGCTAAACTGTTTTCTCTCTTTTGTAAATTAAGAAACCAGTAAGAATAGAGCTTTGTTATATCAGTGGGTTTGTTCCATTCCACAAATTTAATGTACAGGGTCACTCGGAATATAATGTGTAGTGAAAGAATCTCATTAGGCTAAAATGAATGTAAATGTGTCAATTTGATCCAAATGAGAACTGTAGTAAAACCATGTTTGATGTTCAGGTGCAATAAATCTTTAACATTTGTCTGTAAAGTATTAGAGAACCCACAGGGAAATCTGTGTTTGTGATAGGGGCACGTTGCCCCTGGTTTTCCTCTATTATTCTTCGCTGAAATTTAGCATATGGAAGTGAAAAGTGAAAAATCTACGATGGGGAGTACCGGCTCTGATTCTGAAGTAAATAGAAAATGTGCCTTAATGCTAGAGTCCATGAGAAAAAAAAAATCAGAATAATTTTTGAAAACAAGAAAAGTAAACCTTTGAAGAAAGACACCTCCATTGCCCGTGAAGGGAAAGGCCACCGAGACTCTGGGGCTCTCAGCCTTGGGCACAGCGCCTGATTTAGTCTAGGTCTGCCTGGAGTGTCTCTTACTTTTAGATTTGATTTTGGGAATGTTTGAATGTTTTCATTGTATGTTGAATATGTGATGACCATTATCTTTCCAATTCATTTTTATTTTGATATATTCACATTGTTAATTACTGTTGTATTTCAATTTTCTCCCTAGTATTTTTGTTCCTTCATAATGGCTTCATGGTTCACTGGACCGAAATGACTAAAATGAAAGATTTCCAAGATTTCTTCGGGGAGTAATTTACAAAAGACCACCGTTTTTTAATTGCTCTTCGTGTTTGGTCCTGGCTGTCTGCTTCAGAACGAAATCAATCTCTGTCTTCTAGATGCCGCACCGCTACATCATCATCTCTTTTAGAAATCTTGATAATTGAACCTTTCTCCCCCCCTTCAATCATTTAAACATTGTCCTTCTCTATCCAATTTCTCTAGCAGGTTAAAGCAGGGTAATGCACTTGCCCTTTCTGTTTATATTAATTTCATTCATTTTTTGGCAGAAATTGACTTTGCTCTGTAATGTAGTGACAAATAATAATAATCAGTGTGACAGCAAAAATAATTAAGAGAAATAGTAAGATTTCCTTCACAGAAAAATTCCTCCTGTAGAAGAATGGGAGGGAACCAATTTCCCTGTATTATTGTAACTAAAATC
This sequence comes from Galagoides demidoff, assembly GCA_963574575.1. NCBI lineage: Eukaryota > Metazoa > Chordata > Mammalia > Primates > Galagidae > Galagoides > Galagoides demidoff. Next base: position 4,063 of record CAUYQV010052544.1, read on the forward strand.
ACCTGCAGAATTGCAAAGTGAAGGAAAAAGTTAAAAATTGATACAGCATCAGTAAGAAACAGCTAGTGAAAAAACCAATAGGTTAAAGACTTTGCAGCATCATTGACAAGATTGTTAGAAAAATTCTTTCGAAAACCAATTTCTTGTGAGTCACCACACTAAGATTTCTCTTGAAAGGAGACATTCTGTGTTTTCTAAGATACCAACACATATTCATAGGAAATGTGTTGATTTCAACACCAAATCAGCACGCCCCTGAAAAGGAGAGAGTCCTTCATTACCTGTAATTAGATGTCCACCACGGATTCCCACAGTGAAGCATCTCTTGTAACTATTTCTGTATTAGAAATAGGCACTTCTCTTGTAAGGGTTTTTGTAATCAATGACTAATATTACTGTTTGCTTTGGCCAAACTTTATTGCTAATGTTCACTCTGATTAACAAAAAAGTCTTTGTCTTAAAAAATCAAGATTACACTATTGTACTTTTACATTGGCCAAAGTTACTGGCCAATGTCCAGAAAAAGATCCTCTCTGCCGAGGTTGTGCCGTGTAAACCCCACCACAATTCTGCTGTTGGACAATTTTCTGTTTTTCACTTTCACCTAATATCCAAAGAAGAACTGCTCGTCTGTAGTTTCCATTTGCGTTTAGAATAGATTACATGACATTTTTTGATACCGGATTTATTTTTCTAATTATGTTTGGCTTTGATTAATATTAAAATCAGTTGCCAGGTCCTGAGCACGCTCCATGCTGGAAGGAGGCCCAGCAGTGAAAGGGGAGCCACTGTATACTGTACTTGCAGTGATTCAAATACAGGAGCAGGGGCTGTCTGGAGCTCATTCTGTTGAGGAATCAGAGTTCTAGAAACAGGTTCCAGAAGAAGCCTGGTATAGTCTCTCAAACAGGCGTAGTGTCCCCCTGGCTCTGTGTGTCGGTGTGCACGGGACGGTGCTCGTGGCCAGAGACACTCGCTGTCCGTCTAGGACACCATAAGCCTCAGGGCTCCAACTCACACGGGAAGGTGCAAGGCCCGTGGGGGCTCCCGCAGCCTTTGTGTCTGTTGTTTGGACGCCTTCAACTCCCCACCAGGGGATTCATCCATCATAAGGACAGACCTTTTGGTTTTTAATTTTTGTTTTGTCTTGCCTGTATGTTCAGGCTCAGATTAAAAACAACCTATTTACTTACTTAAAGGCAAATGAAAAGGGAAAGCACTCATCATCTTGGCGACCAACTCAGTCTCTTCTAACCCGGGTGTCTGTCCATTGAACTCTGGAAAAGAACAAAGGAGTGATGTCTTCTGTGCTAGCCTCATGGGCCCTATGCCTCTGGGCTTCCTTCCCGTTTCCCCAATGCTTCTCTGCTCCCTTCCTTGGCCCCATTCCCAACTTCTCGCCTATCCATTGCCTTCACATTTGTTACCTGATTAACCCTTCTACCAACACATCTGCCAGCTGGTAAATCAGAACTCAAGGCTTCTTACAGAGGAGGGTTTCCTAGCCTGCACTCTGGGTATTCCACAGCCAGCCCTACCTTGCTGGTCCCTTGCAGTGGTAGAAGAACACTGTAGTCAAGTCTAGCCAGAAAGACCTGGGAACAAACCCCATTCCTGTCATTTACCAGCCGTTTAAGTTCCCCAAGCTTCCTTGGCTATCTTTGTAAAATTGTGATAAAAATAGTCCCTTACTCAGGTGATTGTTAAGAGCACTTATTGAGGTGGACCACGTCCAGCTGGGGTCAAGGTGCACAGTGCACTCAACAGGTGCCCATGAAGATGCTTCACTCAATGCTGACGAGCTCCTGGGTGCCATGCTGGTCTCGGGCTGGCCACTCCCACGGTGGCGGTTTATAGAATGCTCTCCCTACTCTCACCTACCTGTCAAAGTCCTCACCCTCCTCTGGACCCCATTAAGTCTTCCACACTCGCTTCTTCTTGTCTGGGTAGGGCCCCATCTCTGTCACCTCTGCATCCCCAAGGCCAGACGGCCCCTGACGGTCCTCCAACTGAGCTCACTCTCAACCAATTAGTGTCCAGCAAATAAAGGAAACGAACTTCCTCCCAGGAACCGTTCCTCCCCCATCCAAACGCTATCTCGCCCCCTCCAAACTTGGATAGCACATTTTTCTGTATCTCCAAGGTGGTGTCTAATACGCCCATCTCATAATTGGGGAGATGCACCACACACAAACACGGCCGTAATATGCTGGGCTCCTTGGGGGCAAAGGCTGTCTCAGCTGTTATGATGGAAACGTCCTTGACATTCATGGCAGACCCTAAAGGATTATTTTGATGGAAGGTGTTCCCTGCTCCATGTAATAGATCCAATTTAGCCAAGTGCTCCATCAAGCAAGTTTCTGATTCTCTCATTGACTTAATTATAGATACATAAAATTTGGCACGGATTACATGAGTGACTATTTAACCCCTAAATCTCTAAATAAATTGTCGACATTGTTTTGAAAATAACTCCCCAAACTTGAGGGTTTTTTTTTCTTTTGTTTTTTTTTTTCCCCCACCAGCACAAAGTTCAGGGCTAAGGTGAATTTTTTACGAGCTCCCCTCCCCCACATAGCTCCCATCTTTATATTTGCAGGTCTCTTTCCAGACATCTTTGCCCAGTAATAATTATAGTGTGTTCCCAACCTAGCTGATGGCTGGTGTCCTCATTAAGGACCATTACCCTGAAAAGGGTGTTTATTGAACCTGGCAGAGTGCTGATATTTGTTAGACCCTGTCATATGGTTGATGGCGTTTAGTCAGAACTCATTCGGAAACAGGAGTGAGCCGTTCAAACTGGCACCGTCAGCAGGGACAGGGAGGTGGGTTTAAGATGGCAGCACGGCTCTCCATGGCGCCTGCAAGCCAAGGAGGGCGGCTCCGCCAGGCGCCTTCACGCCCCCTCCCCCAGTCCAAGTGCTTTTAATTGGATTCCTGTTGAGCGAGAGGTCCTCAGACCCAGTTGATGGAAATTAGAGAAACAAGGGTATGTTTGGATTTCACAACTACTTCTCTCCTATACATACTGGGACTACTTTAAAAGGATTTCAATTAATTGAGGGTTGATACCATTGGGAAAAGGTATGGTTTCAGATAAACCAGTCATTTAATTCTTTGTATAATTACAAAGGATTGTGTTCACTGAGAGACAAAAACTTCATTATCTTTCTGGGAGATATTGCAAAGATAAAGATTTTTGTGTAAACATCTGCAATTGCCATGCATTAGGCACTGAGCTCCTTACAAAGGTGTGACTCATGGAGCCTAGACAGGCGTCAGCATCCCGGAGCCCACCCTCCTGAGCCCAGTCTGGGTGCTCAGCATCTGGCCCAGATGCAGGAGGACCTGGGACATGCTGTTCAGCTTCTCCAAGCTATAGTTTCCTTTCTGGTGGTCAAATCCATTGACTCCAATAATTTTAAGACATCCCAAGAGGTGCTAGGAGTAATGATGTGGGCTTATGCCAGTCAAATGTGATTTCAGTTCATTGAAGTGTCCCCAGACCAGCCTGGTGAAGGGAGGATATGTTTCTACAAACGTTTCTTGGTGTATTAGAAACACAAAAACCAAACCAATTCTGCCCAAGGAGAATGAACTCAGCAGGAAGGCAATGTTCACTGTTGATGGGTGACATCTGACAGGTCACTACCTGTCACAGCCTGCACTGAGTGTGTACTGATGCCATCTCCTCTAACTTGTTGAAGCGTCATGTGTTAATTCTCTAATCCTGAAGAATGAAGTGGATCTTCAGAGTCAAAGATGAAGATGCTAACTAAGGGGAAGAGCCCGCAGAGGAGAACAAACATCCACTTACTCCTCCCTCCATTTATATCACAGATGTTCAGGGAGCTGGGCGTGGTGCCGAGTGCCAGGATGGTGACTGGAGACCAAAACAGAGTCCTCGCACCCAAAGGACCAAGTCATCACTAGAACAAAGGCCAAATGCCCTGTCCAAAGACTGTTCCAGTGGGAAATGGTGCGAGGTGTGACCTGATCTAACCTGGATGGGGAGAGCAGGAAGAGTGTCCATGGGGCCGGGCAGTGGCGCTGAGATCTACCAGACTGAGAGGAGAGAGCTGGACTCAGCAGAGAAGAAAACAGGCTCCAGGGAGGAAGGAGAGGACAGGCCTGAGAGGACCCCAGGGCGGCGGGGCTGAGAGAAAGAACTGAGTGTGAGTCTGGAGGTGGGTGGGCAGGTGCCAGAGCCTGCAGGGCCTGAGGGCCAAAGGAGAGTATCTTTCTCCTCTGTGCTAAAGACTCCAGAAAGTACAGGGGACCAAGTCTACGCTTTGAAATGTTGATTCTGGCCACGGTGTGGCAGAGAGATTGCAAGAGGCTGGTGTGGACGCATCCAAAGCCAGGATCTACTCCCCGTGGTGTGCTGGGCTCTTGGGAAAGGAAAGGGGGAGACAGACATCAGGGGTACTTGAGAGGCACTGACCCCTCAGGGGGTTGGCTCCAGGTCAGCATCTCCTTACAGAAGCTTCAGCAGAGGGGATGGGGCGTGCTGTCCTCACCAAGTCAGGGCTGGAAGCCACTGATGGGGCAGCATGCGAGGCCCCACTCCCTCCGCTCTGTCACTGGGCAAGACCCTCATTCTCCTGGCCGCGCTTGGCCACCGAGGCTGCTGCACATTAAGCATCTTGCTCACGCTGCAGAGAGGCTGAGGGATGCTCCAGGCTGAAGGGGCAGGAGGCCCCCCGCACCCGGCTCTGTCCCAGCCCCTCTGCAGGGCTTGGAGGTCAGGACTGTGTCTCACGACTGCCAGCAGGGGGCGGATTACCGAGGAGTGAGATTTGTCTTGGGCTTCCGCTCTGCTTTGTTGGCACATTGTGGCCTCAAATAACATTAGATTTTTTTTGTATTTGTAAAGAAGTCAAACAAAGTGAATATTTGGCGGGTAATAAACAGCCTTTACCAGCCGGCTTGCCCCCTCCTTTCACTAACTTTGGAATATTTATTTGACCTGGGACCGCCCATTCACTGGCTGCATTCTTCCGCGGGAACGGAGGGGGTCAGGGATCCGGCTTTTCTGATTCACCAGTGAATCCTCAATGCTCAGAGAAGAGCTTGGCACGTGACGGTATCTAACAAATACTTGCTGTATGAATAAATAAGAGGTGAAATCTCCTAGAGTTGGCGATGGTTTGGAAATGGGTGAAGGACCCCGTTCTCCTTGTTCCATGGAACAGATGGTGTCACCATTTACCCCAAAAGGGAGCCCACTGGAGGGACAGCTCGGAGGTGATGTAGGGGACTGGTGGACTCTGGAGAGAACTCAGAACAGGCGGCTGGCCAAACAGCTGGGGAACTCAGAGGAGAGGTCTAGGCAGGAGACACACCTTTGAGACTCATCCAGAAACAGGTGGAAATCAAAGCCCAGAGTGTGGATGAGATTATGGAGGGAGGAGTAAAGGCGGAATGAGGTTCAGGTGCTGGCCGTGTGGGTAACCACAGCCGCCTTGTGCAGGGTGAACTCTAGCAATGCCTGAATCAGCGTGGAAAGGCGTTGAACCACGTCATTCATTCAATGAATATTTATTGATGTTTACTCTTTGCCAAGAGTTGACTTGAGGCTGGACGTACTGAAATGACAAGAGCACTGTCCCAAGGTCACTCTCAGCACTGCCGGGCGATGATCGGGCTATGAAGGGACAGACCCAACTCAGTGCAGCAAGGGAGGGACTGAGAGGTGCACAGAGCTGCTGGTCGCAGAGGGGTGCCCGGGTGCCAGGGTATCAGGGTGGTATCATAACACTGTGAAGTGATGGCTGGGAGTCAGCCAGGCCGCAGGCTGTGTGCAGAGACATCCTGAGCTGGGGAGGCAGCCTGGAAGGTTCTGTGCCCTCTTCAGATCCCGAGTAGTTGTTTCGTGTTGTTGAAGGAAGAGCGGGCCAACAGATGAGGCTGGGGAAATGGACAGAGAGCGGACGGGAGGGAGGTGGGTCGTGCTCATGGGAGGGCCACGCTTCTGTGCTTCTGTGCAGGTGTGGAGGTCACTCAGAGGTTTGGATAAAGCCTGGCAGGTCGTCATTTCACACTGGCCAGATTCCCAGAAGCTCTGTGTGTGTGTGGGGTGGGGGAGGGTGTTCATTAAGGGAGGCGAGGCTGGGTGCCAGAAGAACAGCCTGGATGGGCTGCAGTGGTACAGGCAGGGGCCGGGGCAGTGGTCGGTTGTGGTGGAGGAAATAAATTTGATAGAAGGCATAGATGACTGAAGCTGAGCTGGAAGGGATCCGGCAGTGGAGAGTGCTCCGCAGACACCAGCCTTGGAGGGAAGACATGGGGCAGGTTTCCAACACTTTGAGATAAACCACGTACCTGGAGGGAACTGCCCAAACAGAAATTCCTTCACTAAGATACAGACAGTGAAAGGAAACAAGTGGAGGTGAGGATGTCGCCCAAGCTTCCGATTTAGCGACTTGCTTGCAAATGGTGCCAAGAGCTCAGACGTGTGCAGAGGGGAAGCATGGGCCCTGCCTGGAACGTGTGGTGAGGTGTGTGTGGGCGCTCACTGCAGGAGCTGCCTGGGGACCAGAGGACAGAGTCTGGAACTCTGGAAGTAGATCTTTTGGGGCTCCCATCACAGATTGCTGTTGAAGCCAAGGGAAAGGTGAGACCCCCTTGGGAAGAGGACTGAGCATAATGGGCCCTAAATTTGGGGTGCGGGAGACAGTTATGCAGTGCTCACCTTATATACAGACACTATAGAGATTCAAGGAACTGAGTCGTGATGCTGAAGCACACTCAAAATATTGTCAGGTAATTTGTCAGTCTACAATTCCCTACACACTGTAATTATAAAAGGCTGCAATTATAGAAAACAATGTGACCTTCATGTCCACTTCCTATACCTGGATGCCCAGCTGGTTATGTTTTAACATCCAGTGCTATCCTGGCCTGGGCCAGTAATTGAGTGAAGAACACACAAGTATGTACAAATATTAGGAAAGACGCTCCAAAAGGCTGGGAGCAAAAAGTCAGGGATGCACCAGAAACACCAGCCCCTGTCACTAAGCAAGCAGGTCACCAGAGTGTTTGGTGGCAGAGAAGGACCCCAGAGCCTGGGAGGGCATTCTTCACAAAACGTCCTCCCCTCAGTGAGACAGATTCCCCAGAACACCCAGAGAAAAATGTAAATTGTGTCTGTTTGCATGCTTCTGTTCATTTTTTAAGAGTAACCCGTGGCAGGTTCAATTAAATAAAGACCATTTGCCTGGATTGCCTCAAAATCCACTCTAAGTCTGTAGCATTAAAGAGAAAGTCTCGTCTAGTGATTTTCAGCCAGTGTACTGTGGACACTTTTAAAGATCATTAATTAAATTTATATATATATGTATATATATATAAATTTATTATTATTTTTTTTTGCAGTTTTTGGCCAGGGCTGGGTTTGAACCTGCCACCTCTGGCATATGTGACCAGCGCCCTTACTCCTTTGAGCCACAGGTGCCACCCACTAATTAGATCATTTTGAAAGAAATTCGAAGCACAGCAAATATATTCTTCTTTTTTATTCTTTTTTTTTTATCAACATAATTTAAGTGTGCCATGGAAGTTCAAGTGTGCCCTGAGAGTAAAAAAATAAAAAAGCCTGTAAAACACTGGCCTCGTCCATCCACTCAAAGTTTGCTTTTAGTTTGAAATTAGCATGCTTCCTCTGCAGGTGCCATGACCCGCTCTCCACGTGGAGGGGGGCCCTGCATGCATGGGTGGGGGTGCCTTCTGTTTAGGGGTGCCCTGAGAGGGAGGTGGGTGCTGGGGCTGGGACCTGGTGTGGCTGGGCGGGGACTTGGGCTCACCTGGCTAAGGACAGGTGTCCTGCATGCTTGGCACAGAGCAGCCAACCTTGGGTGAAAGCACAGATAGACCAGAGAACAGAGGGTGTGTTGCTCTGGAAAGCCTGTGAGAGAGGGACCATGAAAAATCTAATCACGGAAGGGGATAATTGAGTAGAAAAGATACTCAGCTCTGATAAGACACTAAACCCAAGCCTTTCTCATTTATCTGTGACGAACATTTCTGAGCATGGACGACCACTCCACTCTCACCCCTCCCCTGCAGGCATGACCATTTTCCTTCCCCGGTGGTCTCAGGTGACCCTGTAAATTTCCTCCCAAGGCTTCATGAGGTCAGCCCGACAAATGTGGGGCATTTTCCCAAAGGGGCTCCAACCATCCTTCCCTTCAACTTGGTTCCAGTTGTTAATTATATTATATGGAGCCCAACAGATGTCTCTTCTTACAGCCAAAGTGCATTTTCTCTCCATTCATATATTTTATGCTTTTGATTTACAGTTTACATCTATTTCTTGGCTGTGGTGTGCTGTGCCCCGGCCATTTGCTGCAGGGCCCAGGAGGTGGTGAGGGCTGCGCGTCTCTGCGTGGAGGAGCCTGGTCCTGCTCTGGGGACCCCTGGGGTGCACTGGCTCCCAGTCACCTGTACTCTGTTGCTCATTTGTATTCCATCAGGAAGGCACAAAGAAACACCGGGCCCTGCCCTCCAGCTGCCGCCCAGCCTGGTGGCACGTGCTGCCGGCTGCCAGCTGGCCCTGCTGCCTCGCGAGCAGCTCCTCCTGGCTCGACGGTGATTTACCTCCGAGAGGGATGGGGCTCTCCAAGGATGAGAGCTGCTATAACTCAGCCCTTCCTCCCCAAGCACTAACGAGGAGCAGACTAAATGGTGCAGTGTAATTATCATCAGCGCCGGCTCAGTGTTCCGGCTCCCACCTTCTAACTGCTTGTGTTGGGCTGACCCCTGTGGCTGCTGCATGGAGGCCAGTGGCTTGGGCTCCACAGCTGGCCCCTCTCCTAGTGCTATGGCTGCTGGACATGGGTGTGCTCAGGGCTGGGTGACATGTCGGCCTTTTGGGGTCTTGCTTCTGTCTGACCCCCAGTTTTGTGCACCCCAGACCTCCCGGAGATTTCTCCGCTCCTTCACAGTCAGACTTCCTCGTCCTCTCCAGCCACGTGTCCAGTCTCCCCAGGCTGATCCTGCAACATCACTGCCAGCCTTCGGGTCCCTGTGGCCACTTCTGTAGCCTGATGCCACCGAGTTCCACACAGGATGTGACCCAGAGCCCCCTCCTCTCCACTCTCGCTCCTGAGGCCCCACTGCCTCTGTGTTGGGCAGCCTCCTCCTGGCCAGGCCTCCCTCAGGTACTTTGTCCCTCATGGCTCTCCTGTTCAGGAGCGTGGCTCCAGAGGTCACAGACATCCCCAGTCTGGCTGCTGTTCTGAATTCCAGACTCTCAGAATTAAACGGTACTCAGCATTTCTCTGTACCCCAAGCCTCAAATGTCCCACACAGACCTTATGCCCTGCTACCCCCTTCCTCCTCCTGTGTGGATGACCCGCCACACACACCACAGAGCCAGCCTTCCTGCCTCCCTCATTCAAGCAAATGAATCCTGGGAAGTGGGTACCCCAGGCTCTGAATGTCTTGAGTGCCCTCTGGGTTCAACTGGGCCAGTCCCAGGTCAGCGCCTGGCCAGCTATTATCGCCTCCCACCTGCAGTCCAGGGCCTCCAGGGCATGCCCCTTCCTCTCTCCAGCCCTGACTCCATGCAGTGTCCCAACTTGGGTTTTATTTTATTTAATTTTATTTTTGAGACAGAGCCTCAAGCTGTCGCCCTGGGTAGAGTGCCATGGCATCACAGCTCATAGCAACCTCCAACTCCTGGGCTCAAGCGAGTCTCCTGCCTCTGCCTTCCAAGTAGCTGGGACTACAGGTGCCCACCACAGTACCTGGATATTTTTTGGTTGCAGCCAACATTGTTGTTTGGTGG
>CAUYQV010052545.1:0-30943 GCA_963574575.1 Galagoides demidoff
GGCCCCCCGCGTTTGCCGGTGTGCTCGCTGCGCGCGGGCGGCGGGGGGGCGCGGCGCGCCCCCCCCCCCCGTATGGTGTTCAAGAGAAGTGCCTATCTCATCTGACCTCTGGGTCCAGCCTAGGTCATGAACACGGGTGGATCTAAGCAGTGTGGCTCTGAAAGTGTTTGAGTGTCCACGTGGTCCATTCAGATGAGCACTCTGATGGGACAAACCTGGGTGGTTAATGCTGTGGAGGCTGCAGGACTGTAATTTGAAGAAAAGTGTATGAGTTGAACTGCTTCCTTTGCCAAGGCCGCTCTCTGGCCCTGGGACTGGGACAGTTCCTTAATTACTACACCTCTGTCATCAAAAGCATCCCAAGCTCTCAGGCTTCTCAGTATTATTTCCTTTGCAGATTGACTGCTGTCTGGGCACATTTCCAAGGTGGAAACGACCCCTTCCCCATTTGTTTTTGCTACAGTGGCCTCCTGGTCAGGAGAATGATGGATGCCTAGACTTGTCTCCTGGCATTGAAAGCATCAGATATTGGGACCTTACACAGCACCAGCCTATTAAACAGGAAGGTGTGTGTGTTGAGGTCGTAAAGCACACACTTTCTCAGAGTTTGATGTTTCCTCTTGCTGTTCCAGCTGTTAGCGAGGACACACTTGGAGAGTGACCTGTGGGTCACAAGACTACAAACAGCGGTGGAGGTTTTGAATGGCTCGTCCTCCTCAGTGGGCCTAGGTGTCATACCTGCAGGGTGACTTTCTGGTGGAAGGTTGGCTCCTTGACAGCTGTGACAGCAGTGTGACTTCTGCCTGACAGCCCCATAGAGGCATGGTACAGAACAGGAAGACATTTCTGGGCTAGACACTTGTTCTTCTAGTTTTTGCCCTTGTTAATTTTTAGTTTTAATTTTGGTAAAATACACATAACATACAATTTGCCATTTAAATCGTGTATCAGTGTATGTTCTGTAGTATTAAGCCCATTCACACTGTTGTGTAACTGTCACGAAAGTCTTTGATCATGCAAAACTGAAACTCTTTACCCATTAAATAGTACCTCCCTATTCCCCCTTCCCCAGCCCTTAGCAACCACTGTCTACTTTTTGGGGTTTTTTTTGTTTTGTTTTTTTGAGATAGAATCTCACTCTATCTCCCTTGGTAGAGTGCCATGGTGTCAGAACTCACAGCATGCTCAAACTCTTGGGCTCAAGCAGCGATCCTCCTGCCTCAGCCTCTCTAGTAGCTGGGACTATAGGTGCCTACCACAAAACCTGACTAGTTTTTCTATTTTTAGTGGAGACAGGGTCTTGCTCTTGCTCAGGCTGATCTGGAACTCCTGAGCTCAGGGCATCTACCCATCTCTGCCTTCCAGAGTGACAGGATTACAGGCGTGAGCCACCACGCCCGGCCTTCCTAGGTGGAATCCCATAGTGTTCATCTCTTTGCAACTGGCTTGTTTCACTTGGCACGTGTCCTCAAGGTTTATTCATGTTGTTATCCATGTTGTAGCATGTGTGTAATTTCTGTCCTTTTTAAAACTGAATAATCCTCCATTGTATGTGTGCACTACGGTTTGTTTCCCCGTTCATCCACCCGTGGCCTCTTGGGCTGCTTTCACCTTTTGTCTTGCCCTTGGTTTTGAGAGACACGATCCATCTGTGAAGTGCTCAGGAGATCAAAACAAATCCCCAGCCCCTACTTTTAAGGAGTTTATGATCTCTAAAAAAGCTGCAAACTACTGTACAAATACATGAAAAAGTAAACCATGGTGCAAGCACTGTGTAATAGCAGAGACCGGTTTGAGGTGTGTCCCGAGACCAGAGGTGTGGATTTGTAAAATGTCCAGATTGGAGTTTTTGGAAGAGGATGGCTTATATGGAGTATGGATGTAAAGCATGGATTCCAGAGTTAGGTAGCTCAGTCTTAAATCCTGGCTTTGTCACTTTGTCAAAGTGTCACTTTGTTACTTGGGATGAATTATTGAACGTCTGTGAGCCGAGGCTTCCTCATGTGTAAACTGAGGATAATGGTGCTTATAGAGTTGTCAGGAGGATTAAATGGAAAAGCTGAGTTAACAGAGAGCACTGCACATGGTTAGTGCTTAGTACTAAGATATACAGGAAGCAGCATATTGCCCCTGAATGTCAGTCACTTTGGCCTTTTATTTGTCTTAAGAGACAGGGTCTTGTTCTGTCACCCAGGCTGGAGTGCAGTGACATTGTCATAGCTATCCTCCTGCGTCAGCCTCTCAAGTAGCTGGGATGACAGGTGCACCACTGCACCCGGATTACTTTTAGTATTTTATTTTTGTCCTCTTACTATGATCGTATACATTCGTATCTGTTTGCCACAGTAAGTATCCACGGCCTCTGTTGTGTCTCTCCCTTCTAGGTTATGGTAATTATAACCCTGACAATATTTAGTTCTGGAGGCTCATTGTTGAGTAAAGAAATAGTTCTTTAATTGGTTTTATCAGATAATTGGTAATAAAAATAAATATAGCCTGGCTTTCTTATCATTGGGAAGATATAGAATGAGGAAGAAGAGTGACCATGAGTCATTTAAGTTGGTTGTTTCATCTTACTGACAAGAAGTTAGTTCACTTTCTCCAACCCTGGGCAGGGTACAGAGAGAGGTGGGATGGCAGGTTCCAATCTGTCTTTTTAACAGTCTCTCTTTTGGGTGGACAGTGCTGTAATGGCTGTGCTCTCAAGATTTTTTCAATCTCAATATTGAATGTGGGAGCTAAAATGAAAACAGTTGATCTCATGGAGATAGAGAGTAGAATGATGGCTACCAAAAGTAGCAGAGAGTAGGGGATGAGGTGGGGATGGTTAGTAAGTACAAAAATATAGATAGGGAGAATGAACCAGATCTAACATCTGATAACACAGCAGGGCAGTGATAGTCAACAGTAAGTTACTGTGTGTTTTAAAATAACTAAAAGTGGAATTGAATTGTTTCTAACATCAAAAAATGATAAATGCCTGTGGTGATGGCTACCCCAATTATTCTGACTTATTACCCATTGTAAGCCTGTATCAAAATATCACATAAGCTCCATAGATATATACAACTCTTATGCAACCATGATAATTAAAAATGAAAAAAATTAAGAAAAAAACCCGAAAAGACAGGAAAAATAAAAATTACGTTATGCATTTTAAAAGAACTAGAATACTCTCATTTTTCTAATAATAAGAAAACTGTTTAAAATTACAAGTAAAGTAAAACTGAACGGTTTTGCTGATGGACATATTTTGCTAGTAAAGGGTGCCCTAAGGTGTTCTAGAATGTGGGGTTAAGACACAGCATCTGGCTGGTGCTTCACTTGCTCTGTTCCTGTTTGTCTGCTTGGTATTTCCCACCCAGGAGTTCATTGACTTCAAGGCAATCGAATCCATTATTAGCTAGGAGAAAAAATCTGAGTCTCCTTCCCTCTAACAATAGATTTTTTTTAAATGCATTGTGCATGGTCCTCTTAAAAAAAGGCATCTGAGGGGGGTGGGTGTGAACCGAGGAATTTCCTCCTCCACCCTGGCTGTTGCTAAGCTGTAAACTAATATTGTGAGAGAGAACAAATTTCAAGGTCTCCGCTTTCTCGGGATGTTGCTTTGTATTTTTGTTAACTGGTATTAATGGAGATTTCCCTGCAAATGCTGGTTAAAACTGAATGGTTTGTGCCTGAATTAGAGGACCTGTGAATTAACTGAAGGTAGCTGGGGCACTTTAGGCAGCTCCTGGGAGGTTCTTTCTGCACTTCCCATGTTCATCTGGTGTTGTCTTTCTATTAGCATTTCTCACTGGAAATGTCTTTGATGTTGACAGTGGCTCAGTCTGCTGAAGTGGGTGAGTTACGTTGTGCTGCCTTAAAATTTGCTTTTGTACTTATCAGTAAACGCAAAAGTGAAACTTGGGAGGTTAATTTCATCTATTTAAATTGTGATGCTTCCCTTTCTGCCAAAATCTCTTGAGCATGAAAAGACAGCAGTGGTTGAAATACCATTTGTGTGGCTTTTAGGCAAGAGAGGATTTAGCAAGGGAGAATTTCCCACATTGGGTTTAGATTTATATTTGCTATGTGCAGGGTTTTTTTTTTTTTTTTTGTAAGGCTGTAACTTTGGGTATCGGTAGACATTGTGGCAGATAGAATTACAGTACCTGGAATGTATAATCCTTTGGGGTATTATATTTTACTTAAATAAACTTTCGTGATGGATTAGTAAGACCAGGTCACCAGCAGATTCCATTGGCTGATTTTGTTTTTCTGTTCTTGGTAGTTACTGAGAGGGCTGGCAGTGGGCTTGTGCACCCATTGTGTCATGCTGGTAATGAGGTGATCTACTTTGGTTGTGCATCGATGTTTTGGATAGCCATTCATCTCTTGGTTTGCCTTACCTCTGGGTAAACAAGGTAACAGAAGCAATTAGCCCTCAGTTGGCAGCGTGCAGGAAGGATCTGACAGTGTGGAAATGAGATCATAGTGTAGGACATGTTTCAGTGTCACCTTGACTTAATTTACAAAATGTTTTCTCTTCCAAAGCCATACAGTCATCCGCAGACACACTAAATTGAAAGGTGTCAGTCTTTAAGAGGAAAAGGTTGAGCCCAGCCGAGGCAGTGAGGCCACAATGACCCAACTGCGTTATTCTGCTGCAAAAGCCTTGGTTTTGCAAATTGCAAAATGGAGCCAGTTTCACCAATGATTGGCTGTTGCTATTAAGAATTAAGTGCAGTATCAAATCCAATGGGGCTGGCACGTGCTACATTTTTAATCAATATAAATTCCTCTCCCCCAGCCATTCAACATCAAATGAGTTGACATGAAGAAGAGTTTTAAAAACCTGTAGATATTTATTAGTTTTTGTGTCTGCCTGTTAGTTGACTTCAAAACATTTGCTTGCCCCAGGAAGGAACAGAAGTGAAATCTCCTTTCATCATGAGACAGTTGCCTTTTTAGTATGTTAAGGCCTTTGCATATCGTTTTTGTGGCTTATTGATGTGGTCAATTTAAACCCTTCCATCTTCTTGTTGGAGCAGATCCTTCAGCTGTTCTCATCAACTATGGTATGGAGTGTAAATTACAAGATGGTGTTGTGGGCCTTTGTTAGCTCCAAAACTAAATGATGTGTGCATTTGCTTATTTGGCCCCTTAGCTCTGAAATTGTGAGATGAGGACTAGGAAGGAGAACCAGGACATTCAGCTTCCACACATTCTATCTGCATCATAGAACTTGGGTCTTTGCAAGGATAAATGAACTGGAGGTGGAGCTGTCAACAGAGGGACTACCAGTGGTTACTCAGACTCAACGGTTTCCAACTGGTCTCCTTTATCAGGAGTGATACAGACACGATTTAGAGATAGTTTTATAAGAATTTTTAACTTTCATTGAATCATAATCAGGTGGCTATTTCCCGTTTTCTAATGTCACTTGATTAGCTCAAGGATGCCCAACCCTTATTGTCTTGACTCATGGAGGGAGGCTGCTTGCTGAGTAATGGTGAGAACCTGGAGAGAGAAAGGATTGGCAGGCACCCGCACCCAGCTGATATCCTGGCCACCTCCATAGAGGGAAACATGTGTTGGTGAGTCCTGACCTAGCACAAAACCCCTTGGAGAGACATATGGGAAGCCTCCAGAATGATTCTTACTGGTATTTTAGTGAAGTCCCAAATATCTATTTCCTTCTCTCGAGGAAATGAGGAGCCTGAATATGGCCTCTTTCTTCCTTCGGTACAGATGCTCTCGGACTTTGGAAAGCCCTGTAATTACCTCTCCTCACAGCCCTTCAGGACTTACTCTCTTTCTAATGCAGTGGTTCTCAACCTTCCTAGTGCCGGGACCATTTAATACAGTTCCTCATGTTGTGGGGAACCCCAACCATAAAATTATTTTCATTGAGCCACAGGCTCCGCCCGTGTTTTATTAACTCTTAACATAGGCTTCTTAAGATTTGTTTATAAATGCACAAGACTGTAAGATCACTCTTAAGTTTCGCTTGTGATTTTCTTACCATTATATATTTATAAATAATGCAGATAGTGTAAAGGAAACAGTAAAAGGTGAGTTATTAGTAGTTCCCATTATTAATTCATTTGATTGGATGTTTTCATTGTTCCTTCTTAAAATTTTTCTCTTACCCAATATAGCCCTATACACCTAGGAAAATAGCTTGCTTAAAGCCTGTGGTCATGTTTTATTATAAAGCAAACTGTTGGCGTGAACAAAAGTGGGGGAGAGAAGAGGGAAAAGGACGTGAAAGAGACAATTTTTCATCACTTTCCTCAACCCTATTTTCTGCTCCCAAAAGAGACAGGCTAAGCCTTTTTGGTTGTTGTTTCGAAAGACTAAGGAAAAGGAAGTCACAGTTATGTGAAATCTGACTCATGCCACCACTTCATATGTGAATGGTCATATTCATCTCGCTGCACACATTCTTAGGATTTATCTTGTTTCATTAAAACTGCAGATGTGTGACATCTGTTTTCCTTGTCTGCCTGGTTTCATTACTAGGCCTCTTATTAGTCTTGCAATCTCCATAAAAACATGACATTGAAGAAAAGTAAAAGCAAAAGATTTATAGTCTTGAGAAGCCAGAGTTTTAGAAATGGAAGAATTAGAAGAACGATTTCCTCTACCTCTATGCCGTAGGACAGTGCCAATGGAGTAATGCTGTCATCTGAAAGGACTGGGCACCGTGCATTTTGATGCCTAGTAAAAAACCAGATCCGAGACAGAATGATTAAAGCATTTTTTGACAAGTGTATCATTTAGTTGGATTTTTCAGAAATCTGGAAGATGGATTTGGAGGCGGTTGCAGTGGTGCACAGAGAGGGCCTCATGGACAGGCTTGGGATTAGAGACTCAAGGGGAGGCAGGTTCTTCCTTCCCTGACCTTTCCTTGGACCCCTCCCTGGCTTTGTTCCTGTCCTTCCTCCTTTTGTTTTTCTCCTGGGGGGGTGGTGGGAAGGATTCCATAGCAGCTTTTCAGTATCTGGCGCTTATTAATACATTATGCTCTAGGAATTTACCAAGTAAATTCTTGCTTTTTGTGAACAGCCACTTGTTAGCCAGGGTGGCACATAGGAAAAATAGGACAAGATATCCACCGGTGGGGATGGGGTGGCCAGGCCTGAGCAGGCTCATTGCAACATGGCACTTCGCACCATGTGTGTGGAAGATGCATGAGGGGGCAGTCAAAGCCAGGAGGGCAGAAGGAGCCTCCCACAATACCCTGAAGTCAAGCTCTCTACCATTATGTGGGATGGTGGGCTCACAGGGACCAGTGCTATGGCTCAGCCTGGCAAGTAGCCTATCAGAAGGGGTCATCCCTGCTTTATCTGAGGTCTCCAGTGAAGCTTGGATCTTTCCAGAATCATGAGATGAGAACATTTGCCTATTGCGTCATTCATGGAAAAGGAAGAAAAACTGAAGGTGGACCTGGGGAGAAATTAGTATCTCTGAGAACTGCACTAAGGGTTTGTTGAAAGGCCGGAGGTAGAGCTGGAGAGAAGTTATTGGTTGGAGTGAAATTTGGAGTTAGACTCACTACTCCCCTGGGTGCTAGAGTAATGTCTTGCTGGGGGGGGGAGGGGGGCAGTACTGGTAGGACAGAAACCCTCTGGAGGGGTACAGATCACCTGGAGGTACAATCGGTTCTCATGGTTCTTGCCCTTCAAATGCAACCAGACCACGTTTGGGTCTGGCATCCTCTGCCTCTTGCTCCTACTCTACCTTGATCTGGGACCCTACATGTCCCTGCTCCTCTGGCTCACTCAGCTTGCTTTCCCCCTCCTTCCTGGCTTAACTTGGCATGTGTCCATTGTGATTCGCTAATGAGAATCCTTTAATTGGTAAATGGGAAATCTGAGGCAATGAGAAAGAAGAGAAATGGACCTCTGTTTATTTGTAGACCCTCCCCACAGCACCAAACCCCAACTGCTAAATATTACCTCAGGAAAGATTTCTACCATTTACTTGCCAGGTACAAGAAAGGAAAATTATAATTGATTCTGCTTTTTTTTTTTTTTTGGTAATAACTTGATCATAAATTCCAAAGCACAAAAGGAGTGTTTGGTGGGAAGCCCTGAAGCCTCTATCTGCAAGTCCATCTTAAGGACAGTCTTTGTTCTGAGCTAGACTGCGTCACTGCTGGTCTTGTGTTTTCAGACAAACACAAAGCTTTTGGGAAATAAGATGCTTAAGTAAAAAGACTACAGATTGTTCCCTCTGGGGGAGTTCCTGGAAGCCTTCTCAACTGGGACACTTGAAGTAAGCCTCATGACCCGAGCTGAGAATTGCCATCGCTGATATGGCTTTTATAGGGTGTTCTACATGGACCCGTGACACTTTTTGGATCACCTTGTTTATCATCTACAGACCGAGGCTGGGGTTAGCCGAGCTTGCTGTTTTATCTCAGTGAAAAGCCTTTTGTTAAAAGGACAAGCGAGAGAGTTCGGATGAGTCAGGAATGTATTTTAGCTGCCAGCTCGCTCTATAGCTAGAGAGCTAGAGGGCAAAATTATTTATTTTTCAAAGTCTCCCCAGGAATTAAAGGTTACACATCTAAATATCGTCACCTCTGTAACTTGTACAGATAAAAGTAGATCTACTTTAGGCAAACTGCAGGGTCTACGTGAATGGGAATTTACCCCCAAAGTCTTTTCTTTGTGCAAGTTCTGCAGATCGTTTTAATTCTTCATTGTAATTAACAAATACATTATGAAGATGGGTTCTTTTCTCTGAGGGCTGAATATTGATTGGTACTTTGCATAAAATGTTTAACTATAATGTTCCCCCATTAAGATATTTGTACAGCTTTATGTGTCTCCCCACATATTAATTGCAAAGGGAATATAGTAACTTTATAGTGGAGAAATTTGGCAGATACCACCCTAATCAAATATTCAAGCTAACACCACCAGTGACCAGACAGATTGGCAATGTGTACCATTGAATAAGATGCACAGAGAAAAAAATGCAACATTACCTCTATGATAGGCTCAGCACGCCTGTGGCTCAAGTGGCTAAGGCACCAGCCACATACACCCAAGGTGGCGGGTTCGAATCCAGCCTGGGCTCGCCAAACAACAATGACAGCTGCAACCAAAAAATAGCCAGGTGTTGTGCTGGGCTCCTGTGGTTCCAGCTACTCGCTTGAGCCCAGGAGTTGGAGGTTGCTGTGAGCTGTGATGCCATGGCACTCTACCCAGGGGGATAGCTTGAGGCTCTTGTCTCAAAAAAGAAAAAACAAACAAACAAACAACATTACCTCTATGATAGTCTGGCAAAAATGTGTAACTTGCATCTAACCACGAGGAAATATCAGATAACCTCAACTTGAGGGACACTTAAAATCAGTGGTCAGTGATTTTTAAGTGCAATCTCGTGAAAGACAAGGAAAGGCCAAGAAAGTCCCCCAAATTGAAGGAGCCTAGAGACATGAAAACTAAATGTTGTACAGGATTGGATCATTTCTTTTTTTTCTTTTCTTTTTTTTTTTTAGAGACAGAGTCTCACTTTCTCACCCTCGGTAGAGTGCGGCATCACAGCTCATAGCAACCTCCAGCTTTTGAGCTTAAGCAATTCTTACCTCAGTCTCCTGAGTAGCTGGGACTACAGGCACCTGCTGTATTGCCTGGCTATTTTTTGTTGTAGTTTGGCGGGGCTGGGTTTGAACCCACCACCCTTGGTATATGGGGCCGGTGCCCTACCCACTGAGCCACAGGCGCCGCCCAGGATTGGATCATTTCATCAGTAAGAACATCATTGGGACAACCATTTAAATTTTCATGGGGTCTGTGGTTTAGGTGGTAGAATTCTGTCAATGATGGGAATAGCAAGATTTTGAGGCTAGACTGTAATTAGGTAGAAAATGTCTTTATTAAAAAATAATACTTATAGAATATTACACAATGTAATTACATTGTGTAATATTCTAATTTTCTAGAATATTCTAATACTTATAGAATATTACACAATGTAATCACATTGTGTAATATTCTAATTTTTGGAACTGCAAATAGGTTAAAAAAATATTATAAGAGAGTATGGGCACAATTATTTATGCTGTCCGTTGACAATCTTGAGAAAATTCTGGCCAAATCTTGGAGTGCCAGCTTTTTCAGGCACCAATCCTATAGTCCTGGGCCTGCTCTTCTGAGGTGGGAATGGAAAGTAATTTCAAATATGCTCTGAAATTTGCCGGTGTGGTCTGCTGCTGCAAACAGGGTTTAATCTATTTAGGGTGTAGATACCTTATCTTCAAATTCCACTGACAGGAAACATCAAGCTAGTACCTAAAATTGTGTTTGAAGACTGAATCTGGTCTTTATATAATTCACAAAAATGTATAATTTAAATCTATCATTTTATTTTTCTTGATTATTTTCTTAAAATAATTATGAAAATATAGATACAAAAGTGTAAAAATAATAAAACCCAAACTCAGGCAGAATCTCACTAAGAAATGACATTCCACTGGTAACACTTACCTTATTTCTTTCTTATATATATTTTTTAGACTCTCCACAATCTCGAGATATCAGGGCTGAAATGTCCTTCTCGTATCCTGATGTTTTTGCTAACTTTAGTATAAGCAGTTTCCCATGTAATAAAACTTGAGGTTTATTTGTATTCTGTTACCTCAAAATACTTTTTCATTTTGATGTAACTTTAAGCTTACAGAAGAGTTGCAGGAGTAGCGCGTGACTTTTTGTGTTCCTTTCACCAATTGTTCACATTTCCCTCATTTGCTTTCTTTCTTCATATATATGCATATTATGTAATCTAGATATAATGTACATATTATGTATAATTGTCAACACAATTTTTCTGAACAATTTAAAAGGAAGTTACAGATTATCATGTCCCTTTCTATTATTTCATGTGTCTATGATAGTGTCATAAAATTCAGGAAATTTGACTCTGAGACCCTTCTTTCCTTCTTCCCACCCTACCACCCACAGTAGAGTACTATGGCGTCTCAACTCACAGCAACCTCAAACGCATGGGCTCAAGCAATCCTCTTGACTCAGCCTCCCCAGTGTCTGGGACTAGAGGCACCCACCACAGTGCCAGGTTATTTTTTAGAGACAGGGTATCACTTTTGCTCAGGCTCGTCTTGAACTCCTGAGCTCAAGCAGTCCACCCGCCTTGGCCTCCCAGAGTGCTAGGATTATAGGTGTGAGCCACAGCGCCTGGCCTATTTTCAATTTTTTTAGAGACAGTATGCTGTCGCTAAAGCAAGCTGGGATGTAGTGACATGATCTCAGCCACTGCAAATTCCAACTGCTGGGCTCCGGTAATTATTCTGCCTCAGTGGAATAGTTGTGACTCAAGGCACGCACCACATGCCTGGCTAATTTTTTTATTTTTTGTAGAGATGGGGTCTTGCTATGTTGCCCAGGTTGGTCTTAACTCAAGAGATCCTCCTGCCTTAGCCTCCCAAAGTATTGGGATTGTAGGTTTGAGCTGCCACACACAATACTGTTATGTAATATAAGCTTTGTTTCCAAATTTTGCCAATTGTCTCCAAAATGCCTGTTCTACCTTTTTTTTTTTGTAAACCCCCCCAAACAGGGTTCAACCCAGGATCACACTTTCCTTTTAATCTGGAAAAGCTCCTCAGTCCTCTCCTTTGTCTTGTGTGAGACTGGCGTTTGTGACGAGTACGTGTCCCTCCATGTGAGTTAGTCTGTTTCCTCCATATGTTTCATGGGTACAAACATCCCATTGATCTTATTTAGATCATAGTTTATGTTGGGTGATTTGGTGACTTCCAACGTTTGCCTTTCTGATACATAATGCTGCAGGGAACATCCTTACACTTACATTTTCATAAGCATCCCTGATTATTTCCCTCTGATAGAATCCTGGAAATGAAAATACTGGGTAGGCTGGCCTAGGTATGCAGACTCCTGAGGTGTCTTTTCTTTCTTTTTCTTTTGAGACAGAGCCTCAAGCTGTCATCCTGGGTAGAGTGCTGTGATATTAATTCTCTTGCCTCAGCCTTCCAAGTAGCTGGGACTATAGGTGCCTGCCACAACACCTGTCTATTTTTTAGTTGTAGTTGTCATTGTTGTTTGGCAGGCCCGGGCTGGATTCGAACCTGCCAGCTCTGGTATATGAGCTACAGGCGCCAGCATGAGGTGTGTTTTCTTTCAAATTGCTTTTAAGAAAGGTGAAACTGGCAAGGATAAAATCTTACAAGTTGCCAAATTAAACTCCTTTTTTTTTGAGACACAGCCTCAAGCTATGGCCCTGGTAGAGTGCCATGGCATCACAGCTCGCAGCAACCTCAAACTCCTGGACTTAAGTGATTCTCTTGCTTCAGCTTCCCAAGTAGCTAGGACTACAGGCACCTGCCACAATGTCCGGCTATTTTTTGGTTGTAGTTGTCATTGTTTGGCAGGCCTGGGCTGGATTTAAACCTACCAGCTCTAGTATATGTGCTGGTGCCTTAGCCACTTGAGCTACAGGAGCCACCTAAACTCCATTTTTGAAACCAGCAATATAGAGTAAAAACCTATGGAATATATCCTATGGAATATTTCTGTTTTCTATGATATTTTGGTTGGAGGTGCTTTAATAAGCAAAAATATATAGAGACCCAAATTATGCACATGTATGTTTAGAAGCATATAGAAGACACGATAGCTGAGGCTGCGTCTGAGTTGTGCACGTGTGTTGAGCCACTTTTTATGGGATACTTATTAATTGGAAACTGATCCTGGTACCTGTTGCAGTAAGATTATAATATCACAGTTTGGGGCTTCCTTTCACGTGCCTGTATGGATAGAGCCTTAATGTTTCTTTGGTGGGCAATTTATAACCTCTAGCATATGAAGCACTAGACTCTACCACCGCAGCACCAGGCCTGGCCTGGCACTTTTCTCAGAAATAATTCTAGTAAGCCTGGCCGGACACAGTGGCCCACGCCTGTATTCCTAGCACTCTGGAAGGCCAAGGAGAGTAAATTGCTTGAGCTCAGGAGTTTGAGACCTGCCTGAACAAGAGCGAGACCCTGTCTCTACCAAAAATAGAAAAATTAACCAGGTGTTGTGGCAGGTGCCCGTACTATTAGCTACTCGGGAGGCTGAGGCAAGAGATACACTTTGAGCCCAAGAGTTTGAGGCTGCTGTGAGCTATGATGACCTGGTGCTCTACCCGGGCAACAAAGTGAGACTCTGTCTCAAAAAAAAAAAAAAAAATTCTAGTAGGCCTTTTATTCAATGAAATGGATAAATTTGGTAGATTCCACTCAGTTAGATTTTTGGGAATCAGCGCTGTCAGTAATTAACAGTGTAATCTCTGAGTCCGACAGTCCTGAGTATGAGCCTCAGATTAGCCACTTACTGTGTGATAATAGATAAATCCCTTAACCTCTCTGAGCCCAGGTTCCTTTAAAAGGAGGATGTCCTCTTTTTAAAGCTACCCCTCTAATATAGCCGTGCCCTCTTAGATGGGGATGAACTCACACAAAAAAGCACTTAGCATAGTACGTGGCATGTGCAAACACACATTCAGTGATAGCTTTTGTAATTATAACAGGGCATTCAATTTGAGGTTGTGCTTTTATAGTGGCCAAAACACTTAGAGCTTACAAGGCAGGTAAGTGATCCCATTAAGAATATGGGAAACCCCACATAGAAATTATAGGAACTACCAAAGCTATGTGTCAGGTAAGGCTGGCCATTAATCTCAGGTCTCTGACTCAAGGGTTGGGCCTCTCCCCATTCTGTCCTCTACCTATTTGATAACTCTGTACCTGGAAGTCCAAAGCTAGTTGTGTAAATGTTGAATAAACCCTGCGGTTCTCCTACACACATGTCTTGATTTAGACCAGACATCAGCAAACGTTCTCTGCAAAGGGCCAGACAGTAAATATTTTCGGCTTTGCAGTAAATATTTTAGGCTTAACATATGGCCTCTGTTAAACTACAACTTTGCTGTTAAAACTTGAAACCAGTCTTAGACAAAATGTAAATGAATGGGCGTGGCTGTGTTATAATAAAACTGTATTTACTAGAACTAGTGGCAACTACATTTAGCCCGTGGTCTGTCTTTATCAACCCCTAATTTAGACAGTCTGTGTATTTCTGGCAGGGGCCATATAACAATCTTTTTGGAGGTCTCAGACACAAGTGAAGAACAGTAGTTTAGGCCTGGCGTATTGTAGGTATTTGGTCACCTTTTAGTAAAGACACAAGAGCTTCTTCTGTGTCTGTGTTTTCCTATGGTTATTTTTTCTGAAGTTATGTATTGCTATTTTTTTTAAATGCCTATGAATTTTTTAAATTTTTGTTTTGCTCTTGTTTCGTGTTGTTCTGAAATGATATATTTTTTTTTGGATGAAATGATATTAAAAGCAGATTGGGAAAAGAGGTTTTAGATCCAAATGTAGATTAAAAAATGTTTTCAGATATTCTTAGTGTTTGTTATTTTATTTTTATTATTTTGCACCGAGGGTCATTTTCAACAAAAATGCGCTTCGGGGGATTTAGACAGCTTTTGTTTTAATTAGGAAGACAACTCAATTGCACTCTGGTACTACTGTTGACTCAAGTAATTAAAAATAATGGCTGAGGACACACATGTTCTTTCAAAAGTAAACAACGACCTTTCATAATCTAGAAAAGAATCAGCTTGTGGCTACGCAGTGGGTGTTTGCTCCAAAGACATTTCTCATGGTGTGGAAAGTGACAGTGGTGGCCTCTTGAGCCTCAGGCTGAAATACATTTAGCTGAACTTTGTTTACAGAGGTGTCCAACAATAGCAACCTCACATAACAACTAATTTGGGGAACTTTGTGTAGTTAAGTGGAAATACTGCCCTGGGCAGTTCAGTGGGGGCTGAAAAAAAAGATGTTTTCTTTTAGAAATCTGTATTCTTTGCCCTCACAGGTTATTCCATGGTAGCCTGCCAAGGAAATATTATTTCCCATTTGTAGAATTTGATGAAGTGCCTCACAATCTCCTGGTTACGGTCAACGTTTCATCTGATAGAAAGTCAATACACCTTTCTGATGTATAGCAAGCATTGAGCTTATTTTAACCTTGGGGCTGAGAGGTTAGGTTAATCTTCAGTCTCCCTGGGTTTTCCACAAGGAATAGTATAGATAAGACTTGGGGAGGGCCCGGTGAGGGGGGCAAAATCATGGAGATTCAGCCAGTGGCCAGAGCCGCACCGTCATTCCCGAGGGCACAGAGCATTATGCTGCGTGTCTGTCCGTCTGCACTGTTGCCTACTGACAGACGGTATAGACCTAGACTTTGTTCTCTTTCTCTTCATCATTCAGTTTTGTGAACACACATTCAGTAGCTGCTAGGTACCAGGCACAGTGCTTTGTACCGCGGGGATAAAAGCATGCTGTTCATCACCACTTTCAACCTGCTGATAATTTGAAGACCGTCTCCCAGAAGAAAGACTAGTGATAGTGGTGGAAATTGGCAAGAAAGGTGGATTTAACATGTTCAGCGTCTTCTGTTTTCCTAAAAGAAAGAGACCCTTGGGGAGAGAGAGCCGTACAGCCTATTGATTTTCATCTTGATGCTATTCGGAGAAAATGCAGTAGGAGTTGCCAATAAGGTCCATCATTTCAGATCATCAGAGCCACACAGGTGTGATGTCGGATACAGTAGGCGATGGGAAGCGCAAAATAAAACGTCTACGTGGCCGGAGGTTTACTGGTTCTGATGGGAACTGGGAGACCTGTGTGTGCGGAGAGAGCTGCGGCTAAAGTAGAAGCCATTCTAATGATTTTCTGATTCCCCTGTCTATACAGGCTGTGCCCATTGTTAATTTAGTTGATAGGTTGAAGATGTAAAGTATTTTGAGCTTCTCCAAGGAAAACCAGTGAACAGAAGTTCAAGGATCCATGGTTTGGCCGGGCAGGATTACATCTCATGCCTGTAATTCCAGCACTCTGGGAGGCTGAGGTGGGTGGATTGCTTGAGCACAGGAGTTCAGGACCCCCCTGAGCTACCAAAAATAGAAAAACTAGCCGGACATAGTGGCACAGGCCTGTAGTCCCAGCTACTGGGGAGGCTGAGGCAAGAGGGCTGCTGTGAGGTCTGATGCCCGGGGCACTCTACCCAGGGCAACAGAGTAAGACTCTGTCTCAAAAAAAAAAAAAAGAGAGAGAGTAATCCATGGTTTGTATTCTAACAGTTTGGATCCTTCTGGAGATTGAATGAAAGAGACACATTTAAAGTGAATATGGATAGGCAGAGGTTGTGCTCCACCTGGGTCACGTGAAGTTACTGCTTTGGGAGTCTTAAAAGGGACATGCAAGTAAATAGGGGCAGGTGATTCTTTGATACTTTGCTTCATTTTCTGAAGCTTTCAAGAAAATGTGTATTTTGGAAATAAATCAATCAAATTAGTTCACGTTGAAGGTTTTCATCTCCCAAAAGGGGTGAATACAGACACATTTTTCTAAGAAGAAAAGACATTTCCACTTGCACTGGTGCATTTCATTGAGAATTACTGTTGTTTACATTTTGGAATTTACATTGTTAGAGAAATTTTGGAGAGGCAGGGGTGGGGCTAGAATTGTGGCTTGCTTCTTGCCTGTAATTCCTTTTTTTAGGAGTCTGTTTTTCTTAGTGGATTATGTTCTTAAAATAGAGCATACCACATCTGCTCTCTGCGTTGGCAGGGTATGGCGTTTTGCTTGCTGCAAGGGCCAGTGCCCTGTGACGGTGAAGAGAATCCCAGGGCTGTCAGGACTCTTAAAAGGTCAGCTTGTCCGGGCTCCATCTCCCCCTTTCCAGGTGGTCTTCCTGCCAACAACCAGGCCTCATTCTTTAGTGCCAGCAGCCCAAGAGACAGGCAATTTTAGTGTCTTCTCTTCTGGGCTTAGGTCTGGCTAGGCCTTCACCGAATCTGTGCAGTTATTCTTCTGTTATCAGAAGTTTGGGGCCGGGTTCTCATGCTCACAACTGACCTCCCAACTCAGCAAACCTTCTTCCCCAGGCTAAGTATACTCAGTTCCTGCATGTTCGTTTTGATTTGATAGTGAAAGCCCTTCGCTAACTTCAACCTTCTGAATGGGCAGAATCAAGGGAGGAACCTGTGCTTTGGTCCAGAACGTCACCTCCCTGGTTCTTAGGTTTATACTTCTTTTAATATAGCTCAAGGCAGTGCAGGAAGCAGCATCTTAATATGGGAAGATCAGGCTCTAAAGCAGTGTATAAGGTAAAACCTGGCATGGTAAAAATTACCTTGTCTGAAGTACAGTATATACAAAAAACCCATGGTTTTGTGTCTCTAACTCGTTATAATTCCTATGTACTCTAAAGTTTAAAACGACTAATGTGGAAATTAAGAAATGAATTTAAAACTTTAACTTAAAAATTTAAAACTACTAATTTGGAAATGAAGAAATGAAAAAAAAAATCTCGTCGGCCAAAGACTTCTGTCTAAAGATTATGAATTGAACACACAAGCATCTAATTTTGCTCCCCTATCAAACATAACCCCATTAAGATGATAGAAAGGGAGTTTTTGTTGTTTGAAATTTTGGTAAAATATAGGTAACATAAAATTTATCTTTGTAACTATTTTGAGTTTACGGTTCAGTAGTATTCCTGTGTTCACACTGCTGTGTAATCACAAGCCTCCTTTTCCAGAACTTTCTCATCTTCCCAAACTGAAACTCTGTATCCACTAAGCAGTGACTTCACACCCCCACTTTCCGTAGCCCCTGGCAACCACCATTCTATTTTCTGTCTGTATGGGTTGGCCAGCGTAGGTGCCTGGTGTACGTGTGATCAGACAGGATTTGTCCCTTTGGGACCGGTTTATTCCACTTAGGGGATTTTTTTTTGAGGCAGAAGGATAACAGCAAAGCAAACAACCGCCTGACCGTTTTTTGGTATCAGGCTAATGGGGTGTGTGTGGCTAACTAAGGAGGCCTGGTCTCTTTAAGAATGCTGAAACATTCTTGTGCCTTTGTGCTTTTTATATGAATCAGTTGGCCATTGACAGCTTAGGAGACTATTTTTTTTTTAAGTCTGCAAAGTTTAAAAATTTTTTTCTGCCTACCAGTCTGCTTTCTATCTTACAAAGTTTTCTTGAGAAATTTCACTGGTGGCAAAGAATAGATTCTGTAAGCTCCCTGGGGGAGAAAATCAATCACATGTAACAAATCAAGAATCAAAATAGGGGTTGACTTCTCAACGGCAACACTGGCAGCTAGAAGGCTGGGGGGGCGATGCCTTGGATGGTGTGGTGGGAAATGATTTTACAGCTAGAATTTTAGATTCAGCCAAGCTCCTAACCAAGTGGGACCATAGAATGATGCCATTTCAGCCATACAGATGTTCAGGAAGCAACTAGGGGGGGTGGTCTGCTGAGCTGTGAGAGTAAACCAGAAAAGAGAACTGCAAGTGATACGGGAAATAGGGGACCCCGCACGAGAGAGGCAGAGGGTGGGAAATCCCAGCGTGACACCTGTGCTCCCTTAAGTGCGTGTGTCTGAGGCTCAGGCGGCGATTTCTTCTGTAAGGTGGTAATGAAGCCCTTGAAGCCTCTCAATGTCTTGAGAGGAGATTTGGAAATAGGATGAAAAGTTTGGGTTTGAATTATTAATAGGAAGAACTGTCAAATACTAGAGCACCCCAAGCAAAGGTGGGAGGAATACTCTAACTCTGGAGAAAACCGTTCAGGAAAGGGAAAGTCGTCTTAGTCTACCACATGGCTCAGCTGGAAGTGCTGTTATATTATCTTAATCCTGATCATTAAGTTTCCATATAATTATGAAGGGAAGGGTACCCTCATATGGTGAGGGCACAGATAGGGAAAATCATTAAATTGTCATTTTCCACATTAGAAAGTTAATAAATAATGACAACAACTGGAAAACTGCAAAATGAAATTGTTACTAAAAATCTCCTAAAGGCAGTAAAGGAATGAGGATAGCCTTGCTATCCACAGGAGATTGGTTCTGGGACCTCCCTCCCACATGTTAGGTTGTAAGGTCTCTCTCTCTCTCTTTTTTTTTCTTTTCTTGGAAACAGAGTCTTACTCTGTTGCCCAGGGTAGGGTACCATGGTGTCAGCCTCACACTCTTAGGTTCAAGTGATCCTCCTGCCTCAGCCTCCCAAGTAGCTGGGACTCCAGGCACCTGCCTGGCTAGTTTTTCTATTTTTAGTAGAGATGGGGTCTCACCCTTGCTCAGGTTGATGTCAAATTCCTGAGCTCCAGGGATGCTCCCACCTCGGCCTCCCACAGTGTTGGGATTATAGGCAGGAGTCACTGCCCCCGGCTGACAAGGTCAGTGTTAATGGTGTGACTGTAGCAGCACATCTTTGGCAGCCATATCACTTTTGGCCCCGTTAACACTATCAGGCTCTGGACAGAGGCAGTATTTTCCACCCCTGTTCCACACAGTGTGTTTGTCTCAAGTGTTACATTCTTTTCCAGCTTCTTTACCACCAATAGATTTTTAGGGTCATGAAGATTATTAAAAAGCAGGTAGCCATTTCACCCCTTTTCCTAAAGTCTCCCACCCCCATTGCCTTAAGAATAAAACCTCAAATCCTTGGCATTCAAGGCCTGTGTGGTCTGTGACTTAACCCCCTACCCATTGCTTTGGCTACCACAGACCTCACTCTTTATACTCCAGTAAAACCGGGGTGCTCGCATTTCTCCTAAGCACTGTGCCATTTCATGCGCAGGTGTCTTTGCTCTGGCTGTTCTTCCTGCTTGGAACAGCCGTTCCCCACCTGTCACACCCCCACCACCATGCCAGTCCTTTCCAACATGGAAACTCTGCCCCCTTTATCAGCCCTTCCTCCGGGAAGCCTTCCTTGACCACCCCAGGCAGAGTGAGGTGTCACCTTTTGTGCTCTTATAGCACCAATACTAGAGACACAGAACTAATGTATTATCTTAATACGAGCCATGTGTCCAGGAGGCAGTGACCTGCTGAAGGGCTGGAGGAGCATTTTTGTCTTGATTACTGCTTTATGCCCATTACTTGACACAGCTCGTTCCCACTAGGGCTGGAGCTAATCTTTTTTGTTTGTTTGTTTGAGGCAGAGCCTCAAGCTGTTGCCCTGGGTAGAGTGCTATGGCATCACAGCTCACAGCAACCTCAAACTCCTGTGTTTAAGCGATTCTCTTGCCTCAGCCTCCCAAGTAGCTGGGACTACAGGTGCCGGCCACGGTGCTCCGTTCTTTTTTGGTTGTAGTTGTCATTGTTGTTTGGCAGGCCTGGGCTGGATTCCAACCTGTCAGCTCTGGTGTATGGGGTTGGCGCCTTAGCCACTTGAGCTACAGGCACCACCAGCTGGAGCTAATCTTACGGGTTTTGAGGTTGTGGCCACTTGTGCAGAGGCCGCTCATCTCTCTATGAAAGGAGCCTTATGTCTATTCTCAGAGACTCCCAAGGCCATGGCCTCCAAGTCTCCAAACTTGTGATACTGGTTGGAGGCTCCTTCACCTCCTTGCCATTTGAATGCAGAATTGGATACTGGAAACAAGTTGTAGAATGTGGTTCTGTGAGTCAGAGACTTCTGACGAAAGCAATTCACTAGCCAAGCTGCATGGACTGCTTTTTCCATCCCATCAAGGAAGCACATTGGCCAGCTGAATTGCTTCGTTCATCCGTGGACTCAGCAGATGTTTACCAAACATCTGCCACATGCCAGGCAGGCGCTGTTCTGGTATGTGGGTGACAGCAGTGAGGAAGACAGACCAGAATGGTCCTCAGGCCCCTTACATCCTGGAGGTGGGAAGCAGACCATCCCAGCCAGCAGAGACAAAGCCATTTCAGGTGGTAGCAAGTTGAAAAGGAAAGAGAAAAGCAAGGGTGTGGGGGGAGGAGGCTGTGCTGATCTGGGAGGACCTCTCTGAGACGACAGCATTTGTACTGTACTGTGTGATGCAAAAGAGCTGGGTCTACACTCCACGGTGAGGTAGCCACCGGTCACAGCTCCCACTTAAGTTTCTATTTACATTAGTAAATATAATCTGAAAAATCAGACCCTCAGTTACACTGGCCACATTTCAATAATAGCCTGTGGCTAGTGACTCCCACAATGGCAGTGCAGAACGGTAGGGAAAAGGGGGGCTGGGAGGGAGATTGATGGGAGCAACAGTATGAAAGGGAACCTGGAATACTCCTCAGAGCACGTGTATGCATTTCAAAGAACCGCCTCCTTTAATTTCACTTGTTAAAATCAGGGCCAAAGCCAAGACTAGATAGGGCTGATAGAATTTTAAAAGGTAGAATGAAAATGA
Organism: Galagoides demidoff; assembly: GCA_963574575.1. NCBI lineage: Eukaryota > Metazoa > Chordata > Mammalia > Primates > Galagidae > Galagoides > Galagoides demidoff. Next base: position 21,244 of record CAUYQV010052545.1, read on the forward strand.
TCTCTAGCGATAAGAACCAGCGCCGAAAAGATCTTTATTGAAGAAAACGGTGTGACTGTAGCAAGCCCGGAGACGGAGGTTTGTACCGACCGCCTCCAGTGGCCAGAAGACAAGGTCACGGCGTTGTCCCTTGGTGTTAGAAGGAGCCAAGAGCATATCACTTCCCGTGTCTATACCCCACAATTCTTAAAAACAGAACAATGCGAAAAAATATATATCCTTCTTAATGTATTTCTTAGGAAAGTAGTATTTTGCCTTTTGCGTTTTAGGAGGCTGGAGTTGTCTTCTTTCCCCGCGAACAGGAGCATCTGTGCCTTGGCTTCCTTTCAGATCACTTTTCCCGAGACGCTTGTTCCTTTTTTGCGTCTGCCTCTTTGCTAAACAGGTTTCTCCCTCTCTGTAAAGGTGCCTTTGTTGGAGCCAATAGTTACTTGTCTTTACTGTAAACAGTGTCCAGTGACGCCTCCTTATTGTGGACAGCCAGCAGCTTGATAGGAGGAAAAAAGTCTTGAAGGTCACTTTCTGGTATTTATATTATAAAATTAGTCATCAGGACTTTAAGAAAAAAAAAAAAAACTGCCCACTGTTTACACAGGGCTTGTTATCCCGTTACATGTGAATTCAACTAACAGCTAGCATTTGTTGAATCATAACTGATCAGATAAAATGTAATCTGATCATTAGTAGCTGTGTAAAAATAAATACACTCGACTCCTGTTTCATTTGCCCTTGAAGGCTCTAACATGGTTCCAAACTTTACCTTTGAGTCGGAGAAGTCGGGCCGGGTCACATTGCAGTGTGCGCGCCGCCTGGGGCAGCGTCCACCAGGTACGTGCGCAGGTGTAGGTGCCGGATGGGAGCTCAGTCCCGCTTCACCTGAAACGCTGTGACTTGAGAGGGCTGTGTCCTTACATCGGATGTCCAACCGACAAAAGGGAAACCGGGGTGAAGCTGTAAGAGCAGAAGCTTGGTTCTCAAGATCAGGTGTAACTGAGGGAAAGTGAGGTCATGATTGCCACCTGGATGCTGTTCTCTCTCTTCACGGTAGGTCTCTTTGGTTACTTTTGTTGTGGGCTTCAGCTGCAAAGGGAACTTAACACCTTTTGTGCTTCAGGCTCATTTAGGCGTATTTCTCCTTTGTTCTTTAGGGGTGTCCCATGTATAAACTCTAAGCATTGAGTCGCCCACAAAGAAAAAGCTCATCCCTGACACTGCAGGCTCTGGAAGTTCTAAATGGCCAGTGTTCTCCTGTGGCCAGTGTTTCTTTTAAGAAAGTGAAAGCAGGCTGGGCGTTGTGGGTCATGCCTGGAATCCTACCACTCTGGGAGGCCGAGGTGGGAACTCAGGAGTTCAAGACCCACATGAGTAAGAGTGAGACCCTGTCTCTACTAAAAATAGAAAAAGTAGCCAGATGTGGTGGTGGGTGCCTATGGTCCCAGCTACTCAGGAGGCTGAGGCCAGAGGATTGCTCGAAGCCAGGAATTTCAGGATGCCATGAGCTATGACACTACGGCACTCAGAGTGACAGAGTGAGACTGTCTCAAAAAAAAAAAAAAGAGAGAGAGAGAGAAAACTCAAGCAGAATAACTCTATGGCTATAGTAATTACTGTGTAATACCTTAGTACCTTTAACTTACATAGCAGTTTACTTTTCAGGGAGATAAAGCTTCAGTAGAAATATTTTCTGGGATTTTTTAACTTGATGTTTTAATGATTTCTAAAACAGTGATAACTAGAGGAATTGCTGGAAAAGTAGGCAAACAGTTCATAAGCTGTGGAATGCATGAAGGATATGTGTACATGCTGTGCTTTAACATCTGGTCCAATTGTTTGCCACTGACCTTGAATGTGCTGGCGAGGTAGGTAGGCGTGGGGAAAGCTGGAGATGGCTTTTTTAGGGTTTGAAGACAAGTAGGTAGGTTTGAAGACAAGTAGGTACGTGAGTTCCCCTTCAGACCTGCTTCTGGCCAGGCATTCTGTACCTTGTGAGGGTTTGGGGCAGTTTTAGGATCTGCCTGCCTCACCGAGCTCAAGTCAAAGAGTGGGGAAGGTGACACAGTCCTGTCTCTATCGGTGTCGTGATCGTGAAGTAGTGAGAGGACGCAGTGAGCTCCAAGAACTTCAAGTCCACAAGGGTCACGTATTGTCCACGGTCAGTGTGGACTGTTGAAAAAACAGCCTCCACACTCAACAGAGGTGACTTCATTTTTATAACCTTTGACATTTACATGTGCTGGTTTATAATGTGTGTGACCTTGTTGCTTTTCTGATCCCAGGTAGTGTGTGTGTGTTTATGTAATGGATTTTTTTATTCTTGTCTAAGATTTATTCATTTTTTAATTTACACACAGTGAAATTTAGTCTTTTTTGCTACTCATTTCTGTGAGTTTGTACAAATAGGCATAGTTGAAGAAACATTACCACAATCAGGATTGAGAACAGCTCCATTATCTCTCAAATACATTTTGTTTGAAGTTTCTATTGGTGTGTTTGGGTATCAAGTTTAGGGCTCCTGAAGACAGAGCCAAGCCATTTGGAAACACATAGCCCAGCTAGATCTGACTCTTCATGTGGAAGGCTGAGTGGGGTGTCAGAAGCAAGATCTGATTTATGAGTCCTTTTCTCAAGGAGTTCTAAATAGGAGAATTGCACGATCTGATTAGTTGGGGGTTTACATATTAATTAATGATTATAGGATGGTAAAATGTATTATGCAATTTAAAAAGAAAAAAATTATAATAAATACTGTCATTAGTTAAAAAAAAAAGGTACTGAAAATGAAATTTGATTTCATTTTCTGCAGTTTTCTTTTTTTTTTTTTTGGAGACAGAGGCCTTGTCACCTTGGGTAGAGTGCAGTGGTGTCATCATAGCTCCCTGCAACCTCAAACTCCTGGGCTCAAGTGATCCTCCTGCTTCACCCTCCCAAGTAGCTTGGGACTACATGTGCAACACATTGCTTGGCTAGTTTTACTATTTTAAGTAGAGACAGGGTCTTGCTTTTATGCATACTAGTCCCAAACCCCTGAGCTCAAGTAGTTCTCCTGCCTTGGCTCCCACAGTGCTAGGATTATGGGCGTGAGCCACTCAGCCTGGCCTAGTTTTTTTTTCCTTTTTTAAAAGCTTAGTTTAGTGTGGTTTTAAGGGCAGTGAATGCTGCTGGGAACAAGGACTGCAGTCTGTATAACTTCAGTCGACTTAAGAAGGGGAATTTAATGGCTCCTATCCTTGAAAGGTACAGGGATAGACCCCAGACATGGTGGGACCCAGGAGTTTGACATCATCCCTCTCCCCTCACTCAGCTGTTTTCCTCTGTGTTGGTTCCGGTCTCTGGTAGGCTTTTTGGCTTATGGTATCAAGATGACTGACAGCAGCTCCTGGCTTTTATCCATTTCCTCAGTTGGTTACAGTTCCAAGTCTCAGAACCCAGCCTCATTGGCCCTGATTGGTTCTGCTGCCCCTCATGGATCCCAGGAGTGGAGTGGGGATGAGGTGCAGTGTTCTGATTGGTTAGGCTTGGGTCACATGCTTACCCTGGAGCTGAAGGTGCGTCCCCTCCCCTAAACCACGCGGCAGAAATTTGAGTGCTTCAAAAGAAATAGTTCTCTAAGGGAAATCAAGGAACAGGTTTGTCAGACAGATCAAGAAAGCATATGTTCTCTAAGGGGCCTTCAGGCCATGTAGCCAGTTGTTGTTTTTGTTTGTTTGTCTTTAAATATTTTTGATAAATGTCTACTCTAGGCTAACCTTCCAAACAAGCACAAGTTTTAGAATTGATTGACTGGTTTTTGGCGTATGAGATGACAACCATTTGCTAGCTGTGAGATGTAATTTTTTTGGAGAATAATGGAAATTGAGTGACTGTGGGACTTGGCTAATGAGTTGATGGGACATGAGGAGGACTGGTTCTGTGCCTGTGAAGGGACAGGAAACCCAGTTTCTGAGAGTAAAGAGAATCAGTGAGCAGGGTACTTGGTTTCTGAGAGTAAAGAGCCAGGACTGGGGGGAAAAAATGCCAGAGACTGGCAATCGACTAAAAATCCAGCACTGATAACCATTGGCAAAAGAGCAGAAATATTGTCTTGGTGGAAATGCCATCAGGAACATTGGGTGAGAGTTCATGGAGGTGAGAGATGGGAATAGTTGGTCTAATGTAAAGAGTGATTGCCTTCAAATAAAGTCCAGACTCCCAAACCTGGCATTTTGCTCCAGCTCTGTCTTTTAAGGGGCTACTCCAGAGGCAAGTTCTCTGAGAAGCGTTCTTTGTGCCTCTCTGGCTGAAGATGCCTCTTCTGCACTTATAACCTGTGTGTCTTTCCCAGTGGTCTCAACCAGGGACTGTTTTGTCCCCAAAGAGACATTTGGCAATATTGAGAGACGTATTTGATTGTCAGGACAGGTGGATTCTGCTGGCATCTAATTGGTAGAGGCAAAGGATGCTGCTAATATCCTACAGTGGCATAGGACAGCCCTCTAAAAGAGTCATCTGGACAAACTGTCCTAGTGCCACAGTTGAGGACCCACTTACCATTGCACTTGCCATGTGGTTGAATGCTTCTCTTTGAATCTTCTCCACTAGGTTTAGCTCTGGTGTGATCTGTGTCTATGTGTCTGATGCCACAATGCCTGGTGTAGGGTAGGACCTTAGGGAAGGGTAAAGATGATTGACAGTTGAGAAGATGAAATGATTTCCTAGGTTAGTGACCAATAAACATGGCAACCAGAGTTCCTACTCACCTTTGCATTACGTAGCCTTAATCCTGAGGCTCGCTTTATCTTATCATGCCTTTGTCTTCTCACTCCCCTGCAGAAAAAAGCTTTGGAGTTTATTGTAGCAAATAGTGGAAGAAATTAAAGAAATGTTTGCATAGTACTTAAAAAAAATCACTGTATCATTATTAGGGTAATAAAATGTCTGGCCTGTGAATGATTTCAGAATGGACAAGCCGTTGAGATTGAATTGATTTTCAAAGATATAGAATCTGAGAAATCCCACTCAACACTGCTTTCCTGCATGGTGGGTTCCTAGCAATAGTAGGTGCTCAGTAATTGTTAAATAAATCTAATCCCTATACTTTAGTTGAAAGCTTTGGAATAAATTACTTAGAAGACCCCGTTGAGATCTGTGCATATTCTGTGAAATAATGGTGACTTTAAAGACTCATCAAGTGTTAGCTCTGTCTTTTTGTGCCAAGTATACCTGTGTGTGTGCCTGGGACTATTTTAATGGTCCATTGACATTATGTCAATGTTCCCCCTTTATAGCAAGAGAAATAAAATGTATATAAAACTTTACTAAAGTTCATGGGCAAGAAGCTTCTGGAGCAAGAGAGCTAGGTGAATTTTGACTTCTGCAGATGGGATCATGTTGTGAATTCTTGGAGTGATAACTCTGATGTGGTTGGATCTTGGTGCATCAGTGACTTGGTGATGGCGGGCACATTGTAAAGTGTGAGCATTAACTTCACAACCACCCCATCGCGTTAGGTGGTCAATGTGACAGACATTTCTGCAGTTGGTCCTAATGAGCTGGAGTGTATTATTGCTAGAGGTATAAAGATGGTGCAGACAGGTATCAGCCTCTGACTGAGTATTTTTTGGTTGTTGTTGAGACAAACTCTCACTTTGTCACCCTTGGTAAGAGTGCCCTGGTGTCATGGCTCACAGCAACCTCAAACCCAAGCAGTCCTCTTGCTTCAGCCTCCTGGGTAGTTAGAACTATAAGGATGTGCCACCAAATCTGGCTAATTTTTTCTACATTTTTAGGAGAGACAGGGTCTCACTCTTGTTCAGGCTGTTCTCAAACTCCTGAGCTCCAGCAATTCACCTGCCTTGGCCTCCCAGGGTGCTAGGATTACAGGTATGAGCCACCGCGCCCAGCCTAGCATTTTATTTCTTTTTATGGCTGAATGATAATTTCGTTATGTGTATATACTGCATTTTGTTTATCTGTTCATCTGAGGACCCTTGGGATACTTCTACTTTTTGGCTATTATGAATAGTGCTGTTATGAACAGTGGTATACATGTATCTATTAGAGTCCTTTGTCTCAATTCTTCTGGGTGTATACCCTGGTTACTGTTGAATTTTATGTTTTATGTGGGGAACTGGGAGGGCTGGCCACATTCTTTGGGGGCTCCTGACAACAACTTCTGCCCTCACCTTCTAACTTGTTTTTCCCTACCATATGTGTGTGGATCTGGAGTGGAAAAATTTGATGGGAAAGAAAAGAAAAATCAGAAAGTAACAATTCTGAGAGCAGAAATAATGAATCTTAAGTCTTCTCCTTGGTTGCGGGACTGTTTTTCTTTTCAGGTCAAGTGTCAGTGCAAGGCAGCATCTCCCTTTTGCCCTGAGACTTTTGCTTAGGAGCAAGAGACTGCCAGAAAATCTCAGAAACTCCCCATAGAGATGTGTCTGAAAACCATGTACACAGGGGACATTGTGCAAGTGGGTCGTACTGAATATATGATGCAGGGTGGAGACCTGTTGAGTTATTAAATATTTCAGACTAAGAGGATACTGGATGCCTTGCTTTGCACAATCCTGCTAGCTCTGCGAGTTCCATGGGGGAGAGTCCTGGTGGGGGGCTGGAGGGAGGCCTGCTTTGAACTTGAGCTGCTTGTGTTTTGGTTGGTGGTATGCCTTAGGAGCGGAAGGGAGCCAGCTCTCCCTTCAGCTACCCAGGCTTCCGGCTGGGTTTCCTTTTAACTCTGGCATTTCATATGGACCCTAAGCTGTGAAAGCAGAGATCACATATGGCCTGCTGTCAAGCATGAGAATTGCCTTTTTGTTCTTGAAGAGTTGCCCAAAGCAAGTGGGAGAGGAGAAAGAATACATTTTTTTTTAAAGCATGAAAATATTAATACATTACTGTAATTCTTCCATTCCATTGTTCACTTCCCATCTTGTGCTGCTATCTGGGTGCCAGGAATTTTACTTTTTTCTAGGTGGAATCACATTTGGCCATAGCAGCAGCTAAGTCATGGCTTTTAAGAGTCTTAGAGGGAAGGGATATTGACCTTGGAGTGGGACCCGCTGGGGCATGCCTCTTCCTGTCTCTGTTGGGGCTGGGGCTGGCATGGCGTTAAAGTAGCCCATCTCTAAGTCTTCCCCTCCCTCTGCTAGCTTAAATGTACAAGACTTTTTTTTTTTTTCTTTTAGAGACAGAGTCTCACCTTGTTGCCCTTGGTAGAGTGCGATGGAATCATAGCTCACAGCAACCTCTGACTCTTGGGCACAAGCAATTCTCTTGCCTCAGCCTCCCAAGTAGCTGGGAATACAGGTGCCTGCCACAACACCCGGCTATATTTAGAGACAGGGGGTGGGGGCGGTCTCACTCTGGCTTAGGCTAGTTCGAACCTGTGAGCCCAGGCTCAGCCACCTCAGCCTCCCAGAAGACTTTTCAATCTAGCCACTAAATCAGCGTGTCTAAAGCACATGCATGTGTCTGATTTCTGGTTGGTGTGAAGTATGTTGGGTAGTTCTATGCTACTCTCTGTGTATGTAGGGTGAGGTATTTCTTCTTGGTTTATCCCGACCAATTTATGTTTACTGCTCCAAAAAGAAAACAGCGGCATTAATGCAAAAAACATTCTGGCTCTAGTGATGGCTGATGGGATTTGAATCTGGTTTCTGTTTAGAAAACTACCATATACCGGTACCTGATCTTTGACAAGCCAATTGAAAACATTGAGTGGGGAAAAGATTCCCTAATAACAAATGGTGCTGGGCAAACTGGTTGGCAACCTGTAGTAGACTGAAATTAGCTTCAGTTTAAATGGTTAATGAGAAGCCTGAGCTGAACCTCAGGCAGTCTGCTATGCCATTAGATTGCCCAACAATTCACTATCTCACCCTTCAAGAACATGACTAACTCACATTTAATTTCCTAAAAACATTAATGCTCATTCTTCTCCTTACATTAATCTGATAACTAGTCCTTATTTCACTAAGACAACAGAAAGTATAATTACAGAAGTTCCACAGGCCTCTACAACACTTCCAATAACACAGTGGTTTCTGTAATCTTCATTTCAGCCTTCACTCTTGTTACTGTAAAAGACCAACCCACCGTTTGTGCATAAGATCCCTTTTCCTTTATCTACTAAAGGACATTTGACATGTTCCCCCTCTTACCTGTATTTCAATTTTAGCATTTCTACTGGGTTATTCTCATTATACTATAAACATTCTTATCAAATTCCAACTTTTGAAAAACCCTCCATGATTAATTAATTCACAAACATTAAAAAATTCCCAGACAAGTAATAATGCTGGTGAAGATGTGGAGAAAGGGGAACCCTCCTACACTGTTGGTGGGAATGTAAATTAATGCAACCACTGTAGAAAACATTATAGACGTTCCTCAAAAAACTAAACACAGAGCTACCATATGACCTGCCATCCCAACATTGGGTGTATATCCAAAAGAGGGGAATTCAGTATATTAAAAATATACCTACACTCCCATGTTTATGGCAGCATTGGTCACATCAACAAAGATTTAGAATCAACATAAGTGCCCATTAATGAATGACAGGATAAAAAAATTGTGCCACTTATATACAATTGGATATTATACAGCCATGGCAAAGGTAGACATCCTGCCATTTGCAACAACATGGATGGAACTAGAGAATCTTATGTTTTGTGAAATAAACTAAGCACAGAAAGACAAATATTCACATGTTCTCGCTCATATGTGAGAGCTAAATGTTAAAAACAATTAGTCTCATAGAGATAGACAACAGAGTGACGGTTATCAGAGGCTGAAAAACGTAGAGAAAGGAGAAATATAGTGCAAAAATATAGTTAGGTCCTTCAATAGAATGTGCAATGTTTGATAGCAAGATAAAATGACTATAATAAACAATTTGGAGAATACACAAAGAAATGATAAATGCCTGAGGTGATGTGATAGGTACCCCAATTTCACTGGTGTGGATGGATTCACATTGCATGCCTATATCAAAACATCACATGTACATAATTATTATGTAACTATAATATTAAAATGAAAAACTAATAATGCATCTTCACCATCTATAGTAAAATTACTGAAATTACCTATATTTGCTGAATCTACTTGCCTTCCTCTTATTCTCTTCCCAAACCCACTCCAGTGAGATTTTTCTCCCTATTTCTCTCTGAAAATTTGTGTTTGTCAAGTTAACCTCTAGATTTAAATTCAAAATAACCATTTCTCAATCCTTATTTTCATTGATCTCTCAGCAACATTTTATACATTTAATTATCCCAGTTTTAGGTGACATCCCAAGGCTGAATTTTTCACATTCCAAAGTGAAAACTTCCAATAAAGACTTCATGTGCAAAAATTTACTAAAAAATGCATATTTTTTAGTCCTTAAGGCTGATCCCCAATCTTTATCCTTAAAAGAATTTTGAAGAGGCTGAGATATCAGTCAGAGGTTGAATAGAAACGTTTTGTGGGGGGTGACATTATATTGCTACAGCTCTGCTCTTCCCACCCTTGTGGGGGAAAGTTTTTCACATCTTTTTTTTTTTTTTTTTTTTGAGACGGAGCCTCAAGCTATCACCCTGGGTAGAGTGCCATGGCATCACAGCTCATAGCAACCTCCAACTCCTGGGCTCAAGCAAGTCTCCTGCCTCCGCCTCCCAAGTAGCTAGGACCACAGGCACCTGCCACAACGCCTGGCCATTTTTTGGTTGCAGCCATC
>CAUYQV010052548.1:0-10293 GCA_963574575.1 Galagoides demidoff
CCAGAAGTGCATTAATGTACATAGTTACCATTCAATAAAAAATAAAAAATAAAAAATAAAAAAACTCTCAGAAAATTGCCCTTGTTTGATGAGAGGAATGAGCAGGATCATTGTCATGTTAGAGGAAAGGATTTTCTGATACGATTTTGTAGGCATTTTTCTGCTAAATTTTTGGCTAACTTCCTCAAAACACTCTCATAATAAGCAGATGTTACTCTTCTTTGGTCCTCCAGAAAGTCAATACACAAAATGCTTTGAGTATCCTCCCACAAAGTGCTGTCCGACTTTTGTTGTAAACTGGTTTGTTTTTGTTCTGACAACCATTTCTACATCTCGACAGCTATTGTTTTGATCGTGCTTAGTCTTCAGTATTGTATGGTAAAGTCAAATTTCATCTCCTTTTATAGTTCTTAGAAGCAATGCTCTTGAATCTTGATCCCAATTGTTTAAAATTCCCATTGAAAGTTTTGCTCTTGTCTGTAGCTGATCCAGGTGCAATTGTTTTGACATGCATGGACTGGAAAGTTTATTCAACATTAATTTTTTAGTTAGAATTATGTCTGAGCCAAATCAGATGTCTATTGCTTCTGCTGTTAATCATTAGACCTCTTCAAGTAGAATGTGAGCAAGATTAATTTTTTTCTTAAAAATTGAGGTGAATTGTCTGCTGCTACAGGCTTCATCTTCAGCAGTGTCTCATCTTATCTTAAAAAATGAGTTATTCATTTGTAAACTTCTGATTTATTTGGGGAATTGTTCCCATAAGCTTTTCACAGAGCACCAATTATTTTGCCATTCTTCCACCCAAATTCACCATAAACTTATTTGTTCTTGCTTCAATTTGAGCAGAACCTATGTTGCTCTTATGGGAGCTTTTCCCAAACTGATGTCTTATCCTTTTTTGTGTCTCAAACTAAATCCTGTTCAAACATATGAGAACAAGTTTGTATGAGTTTGTTTTGGAGCAAAAAGCTTTTTGAAATCTATAAATAGTTTTTTCACAACATGCATTTTCTGTAAACCTTTGAAGACTCCTTTAGGGCAGGACCCCTCTGGAATAAAGGTCTTCCTAGAAGACAGTAGAAGGGAGACAGTAACCTTTCTAGGTTTATAGCTTGCTCCAGGGGAGAGGAGTTCTAGTTTTTATAGCTCACCTCAAAAAAGAATTATGGTTTCTATGATTCACTTTAGGGAGGATTAAGACAGGCAGTAGATAGGAGGGCAGGAAAAAGTCTGAGGCAGACTTTGCTTCTGAGACCCTTCCAGTGTCCTGGAAAGTGCTTGGCATGCCAAGGTACCATACTTTGGGGTATCATGTTCTGAGCCCCAAATGCTGAGACAGAAAATAGCCAATGTTAGTCCTATTCTTTGTGCTTGTGCCCTTAATCATGACTGGTTTATGTGATACTTAAAAAAAGTTGAGGAAAGTACAGTGTTGCCCTTTGTGGTGGTGGTGGTTGTTTATAGACAGATTGTAGAAACTTGTTGAAGAGATGTACTTAACTGTTTTATCTGACTAAGGATTTTTTTTTAACTAAAAGCTCTGAGAAAGCCAATTTGTTAGATATCAAGTGATTCACAAGATTTAAGTTTTTTTCCAATGTAACAGACCATCTGGACACTTTGAATCTTAAATCTCAGGAAATAAACTAAGGCAAGTCTGAACTAACAAAGGCAGTCCAGATTTCAGACTCAAGCTGGACACCTGCCTTAGGTAGAAGCCCACCACACACTGCCTTGTCTCCCCTTAAAGGAGCAGTCTGATGCATGGTAGATTTAGAAAAATTGCAGAGCTGGTTAGCATATATGTTGTCACAATTTCCAGGAAAACTCACAGATTTTTGTAAGTGGTTCGATTGTTTTTTCTCCCTCTGTAGCACAGGACTCCAGCAGTCTGAAATATCATTATTCACCCTGCCTGTGGCTCAGGGTCAACATGTCTTCCAAGAAGACAAAGGGTCCCCATGATAGTGATGATAAGTCCATTAATTTCCAATGTCTCCTAAAAGGTCTGACAATGTGGCCAAAGACTTGACAATTTTTAGTAACAATTAGCTCCGGCACACTATTCCGTCTTTAATAAATCATAGGCAATGTAAAACTTGGAGTCATAAGTGAAATATGTTCTAATGACCCCCCAACCCCTACAATTTCAAGATCAGAAATTCTACTAGTGTATTGAAGTCTTGAAGCTTCAGTGACTGCTTTTAGGATTATATTGTCCACTTTTGTGGGAAAAAAATTATTAAACACTTTTTATAATTTTGCTAATAATCCATGTATTGAATATTTAACAGGCTAGAGTTAATCATGTCATTATGATCAATTAAACATTTATGTGTATCACATACTATTGGATTTCTCATTTGTAGCCCATTATTTAAAAACAAAATACAAAAAATAAAAGGTTGAGCAGTTCTTGGATACAGAGATTTTCACCTGAGTGCATTTTGCCCATGGTGACCCCAAGTGGTTATGAACTAACAGTGGTAATAAATTGTTAAAAAATTCATTCTCAGAATTCCACCCTCAAAAGACCAGCTCAATTTAGGCTACCCAGTAAAACATCCCTAGTCTCTGGTATTAAAGAAAGGGTTTGCATCAAGGATAAAGCTAAAGTCAAGCAAATGTTCACCGATTGCACTCAAAAGAGTGACAGTGAGGCCTCTGAGTGTTGGCCAAGCTCCAGCCCAAGGCTACAGGACCAGAGCATGGTATGCCTGTTCTCCTGACAAGATCAAGAACTTTTAAATGAGCTATGTTGTGTTAACTATAATTAATATTTTGGTAATACGGTAACTATCATTATTGTTAATATTTTGGTACTATGGTAACTGTCATTATTGTTAATATTTTCACATCCAAGGGCAGCTTTACACTCATTATCTCATTTCATCCTTCTTGTAAGTCCAGAGAGGTGACCAGTATTGTTCACATTTTATAGAAGAAAATGTCAGTCTGTAGAGATAAAGCAATTTACCCAAGGCCAGTCTTACCACCTTCTCACCTAATTTCAGGAGGAACTAACAAAGAACAAGGGAAGTGCTGGTTCCTCCATTCTCCCCTGCACCTACCTGCTCCATCTTCTGCGAGGAATTCTAGCGCTCACACAGTGGGAGCAACATCATAACAAGACAGCAGACTGCTTTTCTCCGTTTATAGATTATGTGCTTTGTTAATGAGAGTTCTGTCATTCAAAAACCTGAGAAGTGTTTTGGAAATGTAAAGGAAAATTATAAAAATAACAAAGTAGCTTTTGTGAAGTAGACTGCAAATAGAAGAGTGACTTTCTAAAGCCACAAGGAAGTGCAGAGGGAGTAATCCAGACAGGGCGACTTCCAGCAGCTGGATGCTGTGCGCCTTCTCCACTGAATGTGATTCTCATTTCAGGACTAACTTGTGGCTTCAGAGGGACCACACAAACATCCCTGGGTTTAACTGCATCCCTTCCACAGGACCATGAAAGTTGTGTCTATCACTAAAACTCAGTGCTCAGCTTGCATCTGCGCGATCACCCTAAATCTTTTAGAAAAAAATATATTTGAAATTTCTTGGCTTAAAAAGATAATGAATCTTACAAGAAAGCCCACTCAGGGCAAGGAGTGTCTTGCAACTGAGGAATCATCCTCTGGACTTCTGGTCCTTAGGATTCTGGCCAGCAGGGTCTTCATGGATATGTTTTTCCCTGCATCACAGCAGGACTCAGTCACACACACATACACTGTGTATGAACATCGAAAAATACCTGGAAACCACTTAAAGGAACATTTTGTTGTATTTGATGAGTTGGAGTGCTTTCAAAATGGTTTTTTCCTTTTTGTTTTAAATCTTGGCTCTCCAGAAGTCGTGGCTTTCCTCTGATGCTTTTCTCTGCCTACATAACAGACAGACGTTTGCAATCCGACGCCCTCCTACTCACTAATTTTAAGATGTTCTTCAATAAACAGATTTTTAAAGTTTTACTATTTTAAAATCTTCAGAGCTTTGGCCCCAGCTATTTGTTAAGTGCTTCATTTCTTGACTGCATTTTTTTCCTCCTTGCCACTCAGAACATATCAAACTTTTATTTCTTAATAAGCTTCCAAATTTTTTATTTATTTATTTTTGGCCGGGGCCAGGTTTGAACCCACCACATCCAGTATATGGGGCCAATATCCTACTCCTTTGAGCCACAGGTGCCGCCCGAGCTTCCAAACTTTTTATCCAATTTATTCCTTATTCTCATGTTTACTCACTTAGCATATATTCTACTTTATCATGCCAGCGATTTACTCTGCGTCTGAGCTGAGTCGGCTCTGCTCATCACGACTGCATCATAACCTTACAGTTAAAAACCACGATACGCTAAGTGCTTCTTGTTTTTTTTAGAAATGAATATTCTAATTCCCACAAAATTTGTACTGATAAAGACAGCAGAAAAGGAGCTGCCGCACATCACGCGCGTTCCAGCCCTTCTAACTAGAGTGTTTCCAGACGTCAGCTCTCACTGTCGCACCCTACTGTTCTCATTATTGCACAACATTTAAAAATTGATAAAACATCACAACACACTAACAAAAAACTTCACATTAAAAAAATCAGCACTTTGACAGTACCATGTCCTGGCAAGATCACGTATAAACAAGCATTCAACGTACCTTGTTTCCTCGTAGATCTGGACCAATGAGGAGGGCGGCATTTTGTTCCCAAGTGACCAATGAGTCACTGATCCTAGCACAGGTCGGAGCGAGTTCACCACGACGAAGCCTGAAGTAAAACACACACAGTTGTCTGAGCCGTCTCCCTGTGAAGGATGATTTGAGGGCACAGAACTACAGCCAACATGTCTGATCAGAAAACCAGGAGACCGGGGAAATTTAGTCATGATTTCTGTCCGTTCTGTTTTGTGAAATTTGAGGCTTTAGATAAGACAATCAGACCATGAAATAACCCAGTGCCGTTTATGGGAGTTCAGCACCTGCTGGGGCAGGGAGGAGGCTAATCCTCCCACCAATTACTCTGCAGGGCCTGAGTAGGCATGGGGTTGGCACGGGGTTGGAGAATGTGTGTTTCCCAAAAGAGGCTGAAAAAGAGAAGCTTCTGTTTGACACATCAATCTGGGCTAAGGCCCCTTCCTGCGGGGCCCTGAACTATTACCCCAGAGAGGACAGTCTTTCTTAGCCACCACAGAAGAGACCTATTTCCACAGGCTGGGAAGCTTCTGTCCTTTCAACACAGTTTTGCAATTTCATCACAGACTGTTGGTCAGACATGGTAGGCACAGAATGGTTTGGGGATGCAGGCCCTCCCAGCCTGCAGCCTTAGGCTGTTAGCCTCAGGAAACTTTAACCTCCCCTTTTTTGATAAAATATTAGAACTAATTTAAATATGTGCACAATTTAAAAATAAGTATATATGAATTAGAAGAGACAGATATCTGTTCTGATTAATACTAATGGACAATCAGCTAATATTCGATTCTTCACCAAATGTTTATAGGCAGCTACTCCTTACCAGGCACTCATCTAGGCCTTGGGATCCTGGGCTGAACGGGACAGAGTCAGCATCCTACAAAACCCGTGTCATAGTTGGAGAGAGACAATACATAAACACGCCCGCACTTGTGTATGGAGGACATGGAGTTCTACAAAGAGTATGCGTCAGGGCAGTGGGGTTAGACGTGACTGCCGGCAGGAGGTGGAGGAAGGGGATCTAGGGATGACGACTCCCAGCTGAGCGGGAGCCCCAGGAAGATCCAAGGGAACAGGTCCTCACGGATGACGCACACAGCCGGGAGCAGGCTGACTCTATGGGACAGCGCTGACCATCTGCTCCACAAAATGCCGACCAAGTGTGCTACCAAGTTAAAACAAACACAGAAGTCCGGAAAGTTTCTATTTTAAAATCCACAGAAGCTGCACAAACTATCTGAATCCAAAGAGCACTGAGTTCCTTCATATAAACACTTTGTTTCTGATGAATTTCCCTGATGTAATAGACAAAGAACATCTCTAATGGTGATGACAGTTTCCCTCAGACTGGGAACACCCTGTGTTCTCTCAGCTCTTGAGCCTCTGCAGAGTCCTCAGCTGCCTTCCCCATTCTCTGTTTGACAGGTACAAATGTCGAAGGTTTGTCAGCATCAAGGCTTTCAGACGTAATCTATTGTTCTTCTAATTTAAGAGGGCTTACAGAGCTGAACAAATGTGCAGGTGAGAAATAATCATACCAAAAATTTAAATGGACTTCAGATTAATTGTTGAAACTAAAAATATAATCACAAAGTTGTTTTTTTTATTTGTTAAATTTATTAATCTGCAATTTCAATTTCACCAAGGTCCCATAATTAGGACTCAACCTCAGAAGCACCTTTTATATATATATATATATGAATGGTAACTGTGTACATTAATGCACTTCTGGGGTACAGTGTGGTGTTTTCACAAACAATCCAAAACACTTCCATCAAACTGATCAACACAACCTTCATGTCATTTTCTTATTGTGTTAAAACGTTCATATTCTGCTCATAGAAAGATTCACTTGTACCCTTGTAAGATGAACCACAGAAGTGAACCCTCAAATCCCTCTCCCTCCATCCATTCCTCCCTCCCTCCCCCTTCCCCATATCCTTAGGTTGCTATTAGGTTATAGCTTTCATATAAAAGCTATAAATTAGTTTCATAATAGGGGTGTGTACATTGGATACTTTTTCTTCCATTCCTGTGATACTTTGCTCAGAAGAACATTCTCCAGCTCCATCCATGTGAACATGAAGGACGTAAAGTCTCCATCTTTCTTTATGGCTGCGTAGTATTCCATGGTATACATATACCACTGTTTGTTGATCCATTCATGGATCAATGGGCACTTGGGCTTCTTCCATGACCTGGCAATTATGAATTGGGCTGCAATGAACATTCTGATACAAATATCTTTGTTGTAATGCGATTTTTTGTCATCTGGGAATATACCTAACAAAGGAATCGCAGGGTCAAATGGCAGGTCTATTTTTAGTTCTCTAAGTGTTCTCCAGATGTCTTTCCAAAAGGAACATATTAGTTTACATTCCCACCAGCAGTGTAGGAGTGTTCCCTTTTCTCCACACCCGTGCCAGCATCTCTAGTTTTGGGATTTTGTGATATGGGCTAATCTCACTGGAGTTACATATCTCAAAGTAGTTTTGATTTGCATTTCTCCGATGATTAAGGATGATGAGCATTTTTTCATATATCTGTAGGCCGTGCGCCGATCTTCTTCAGAGAAATTTCTTTTCAAGTCCCTTGCCCACCCTGAGATGGGATCACTCGTTTTCTTCTTGCTAATACGTTTAAGTTCTCTATGGATTCTGGTTATTAAACCTTTGTCAGAGACGTAACCTGTGAAAATCTTCTCTCATTCTGATGGCTGTCTGCTTGCCTTACTTACTGTGTTCTTGTCTGTATAGAAGCTCTTTAGTCTGATCAGGTCCCAGTAGTGTATTTTTGATACTTCCTCACATTTTTGAAACTTATACCATCTTTAAATGACTCAGGCTAATAAAATTACTAAGCAAGGCCACTTTTTTTTTTTTTTTGAGGTAGAATCTTATTCTGTTGCCCCAGGTTAGAGTGCTATGGTCTCAGCCTAGCTCATAACAACCTTAAACTCCTGGGTTTAAGTGATCCTTCTGCCTCAGCCCCCTGTGTAGTTGGGACTACAGGTGCTCACCACAATGCCTAGCAAGTTTTCTATTTTTTTGTAGAGACAGGGTCTCTCTCTTCCTCATGCTAGTCTTGAACTCCTGAGCTTAAGCAGTTCTCCTGCCTCAGCCTTCCTAAGTGCTGGGATTACAGGCATGAACCACTGCAGCTGGCCTAAGCAAGGCCACTCTTAGATGTAGCAAAAAAAAAAAAAACCTAGGAAGGGTTTTCTGGAAGTGATTTCTGGAAGGCCAGATTCTGATAGGCCAACCTAAGTAATTCTACCAGTAGGACTTTCATCTTTGATCTTAAATTAAATGTTATCTGTCTAATAGATGCAACTTCCCTGAAAGGGGTAACACTTGAAGCAGCCATTTATAGCCTCCAGTAAATAAATTACAAACCCTTGCCTGAATACCAAATTTAGGGGGAGAAAAAGTTGTGGGGGAGGGGGGTAAATGGGGGAGGGTATAAAAATGAAGAGGAAGGTGCTAGAAGCCTGAAGGGACAGACAAGGGCAAATAGTCCTGAACAGTTGCTTGCGAAATTCTTAGGATTGTCAAGGATTTGCTTCAGCCTTTAGAGTTTAGGCATTTATATGATGTGATCCCAAATGGAACCGTCTGCATCTATGACACAAAGTTAATTAAGGTGCTTAGTAAATAAAGGCATGTGGTCAATGAAGATCTTATCTTAGTAGAGGGCTGTAGTCTTTATAAAATTTATTTATAACACATTAAAAAATATGTTCCCTTATTTAACCTATTAACTACCATGTGAGTTGTATTTAAATTATGCTGTTTTTGGCCCAGGGCCTTCACAAAACATATATAACTCACATTTCTTGACTAACCTTGACCTAATATATGAAACACTATAGCCCCTAGGAAATAAATTTTTTTCCTAGTGTGGCAAATTCTCAGAACAATTTGATGCAGGGTAGAAGCTGCAAAAATAATACTTAATGATGAAAAAATAATTTAATGATATATTAATTAGTGAAAAAATAGTATGTAGGCTGTGATTTTATTTCTTATAAAAATACTTGTACGTTATGTATGTATAAGCAAAAAGCAAGAGGTGATTGATTATTCCTGGGTGATAGATAGGATTTTACACTTCCTTCTTTTTGTTTATATACATTTTCTAACGTTTTAAATGATGAATGTGTGTTACTTGTGTGCTATGGTAAAAGGCTGAACTCTAACAGGCATGCATGCCTCTTATGACTCATGGATTTTAGAGGGCCTTCCCTACAGGAATCCTGTCCTTGATTCTCAGACCTGTGTAGACAGAGGCATTCCAAATGATCTCCCTTGAAAGTTTACCCAACAGTTACGTGGGAAAGGAAGAAGGAAATAACATTTGACCAACGTCCATGTTACTGGAAACATCAACTTTACTGTCTTGTCATCCTCACAGTATTCCTGCCAAGTTTATTTTATATCTTCACTTAACTGATCATAACATCGAGGTTCCAAAGGTCAACTTAATTGGCAGAGATTATGTGTGAGTGTCAAAAGTAGGTGATAAGGACTGGGAAGAACTCAGGTGTATTTAGCTCCAAAGTCTAAGCACTTTCCATTCTGCCGTATGGTCCCCCACCTCCTGGCAGGCCACCATCCTTCATTCACTGGGACGCATTTATGCTGGCCTTTCCAGAAGAATCTGTCACAGCCCCTTCCTTCAGCTCACCCTCAAGCTTCTTTTCCTGGGTGTCCTTGTTGCTCTCATGCCTCTGTCTTTCTTGAGCTCCACATCGACTCAGCCCATTAGCATCACTGTTATCTCCAAAGCATTGGTTCTTAACCCTATTTGGACCCTGGACTCACTAGCAAATGTCATGAAGCTCTCCTTAGAAAATGCACTTTGCATATGTCAATAGAGATATAGATACACATATTCTTGGCATGCTACTTCATAGTATTTATAGATTCTCCCACCTCAAGGTCCTCACATTAAAATTCCGGCTGTGAAACTACTGCTCAGACGAAGTGCGTGATAGTGATTATTTATACTGATTGCCTGTGATCCAATGTATATAATCTCTGAGGTAAGAAAATGCCCCTTTTTTTGATAAAGAGTCTCACTCTGTCACCCTTGGTAGAGTGCCATGGCATCATAGCAACCTCAAACACTTGGGTTTAAGTGATCCTCCTGCCTCAGCCTCCCAAGTAGTTGGGACCACAGGCATTGGCCACAATGCCTGGCTAGTTTTTCTTTTTCTTTTTCTTTCTTTTTTTTTTTTTTTTTTGAGACGGAGCCTCAAGTTATCCACCTGGGTAGAGTGCCATGGCATCACAGCTCATAGCAACCTCCAACTCCTGGGCTCAAGCGAGTCTCCTGCCTCTACCTCCCGAGTAGCTGGGACCATAGGCGCCTGCCACAACGCCCGGCCATTTTTTGGTTGCAGCCATCATTGTTGTTTGGCAGGTCCGGGCTGGGGATTTGAACCCGCCACCTTAGGTGTATGTGGCTGGCGCCTTAGCCAATTGAGCCACAGGCGCCGAGCCAATATCTGACTTTTTAAACACAGGGAAATGTATACATGTATGTCTAGATTAATTAAAAACCAGACGTAAAATCTCCAAGCAGTACAGGAAATATCTAATTTGTGAGTGGAAATCTTCCC
>CAUYQV010052553.1:0-28134 GCA_963574575.1 Galagoides demidoff
GAGACTGTGCTGGGGAGTCTGGCTGTTGGCTCTCTGGGATGGGGGTGGGTGGGTGGGGGTATGGCTGTTGGGTCTCTGGGATGGGGCGGCTGTGCTGGGGAGTCTGGCTTGTGGGTCTGGGGGATGGGGAGGCTGTGGTGGGGTGTCTGGCTGGGGGCTCTGTGGGTTGGGGAGGCGGTGCTGGGGAGGCGGGCTGCTGGGTCTCTGGGATGGGGAGGCTGTGCTGGGGAGTCTGGCTGTTGGCTCTCTGGGATGGGGAGGCTGTGCTGGGGAGTCTGGCTGCTGGCTCTCTGGGATGGGAGGCTGTGCTGGGGAGTCTGGCTGCTGGCTCTCTGGGATGGGGAGGCTGTGCTGGGGAGTCTGGCTGCTGGCTCTCTGGGATGGGAGACTGTGCTGGGGAGTCTGGCTGCTGGCTCTCTTTCCCTGGGCAGCCACAGTGAGCACCACCAACTGGGCGGCTTAGAAGAGAGATTCATGCTTCCGTGGTTCGAGCAGCTGGAAGTCAAAATCACCATGTCAGCAGGGCTAGCTCCTTCTTGAGGGCTTGAAGAAAGTGTGTTCTATGCCCCTGGCTCTGCTGGCACCTGGTGTCGCTGATGTGTCCCATCCTGGTCCGGCTCCTGCCTTCTCTGTCTCAGCCGTCTCCTCCCGTGTGCCTCTGTGCTCTCACTCGCTGCTCTCTGTGGATTTCTTTCTTCCTGTTGCTACAAGGACATTGGTCATGTTGGAATGAGGACCCACCCAGCTCCAGTATGACCTCATTTTAATTTAACCAATTACATCCACAACCATCGGTTAGGTCACACTCTGAGGTACTGGAATTAGGACTCAACATATTTTTTTGGAGGACACAGTTCAACTCACAACATCATGTTTCTTTTTACCTACGGAAACATGGGGGCATTTCCATCTCTGAATGAATTCTATTCCAAAAACTGATTAGAAGGCTTAGTGCCCATAGCACAGTGGTTACGGTGCCAGCCACATACACCGAGGCTGGCAGGTTTGAACCTGATGCATGCCAGCTAAACAACAATGACAACTGTAACAACAACAACAACAACAACAAAATAGCTGGGCATTGTGGTGGGCACCTGTAGTCCCAGCTACTTGGGAGGCTGAGGCAAGAGAATTGCTTGAACCCAGGAATTTGAGGTTGCTGTGAGCTGTGACAACACAACACTCTACCCAGGGTGACAACTTGAGACTCTCTCAAAACAAAAACCCCCCAAAACCTGGTAGAAGTTCAGAGGGTATTATTCCTTAGAAGCCATGTTGTGTGTCCCACCGAGGTCCCTGGGGTGGCCCAGGGGACTGATAACAGCTCACAGTGTCCTGGAAGTGGGGTCTCTTCTAAGGCTCCTGCAGAATCTAACCAATGAGGCCTTGGAGGGAAAATGAATCCCGGCTTCAGCTTAGGATGCTGAGAACAGAATTTTTCCCATCAGTTGTATTAACTCTCCCGACTTTAGAAGCTTCATACTGTGCTTATTTCTTTCTTGATTGTTTTGTGCTTATTTACAATTTCTTTTTCCATTTTCTTTCCCCTATCTAATATTGCTTTTTATGTTGTTACATGTATTATACCTGAAGTCTTTTGTGGAAGGACTAGAAAACAGGCAGGGAAATGCTCTGTGTTATAAACACTCTTGGTCCTTCCCCATTAAAATGGGAAGTAATGTGGATGTAATTGGTTAAATTAAAATGTGCTTGTTATAATCCCCTTTTTCTCAGTGTCATCCCTGCAGTTAGTTCTGAGTTCCACCTGCCTCTCCAGTGTATTGATTTCTCTCGTATATGAGGAGTTCTGATGAATTCACTTTATAATGGCCAGTGAGAGGGGCTCTCAGGAATGAGAGTAGGATATCCTGATGACTGACTTGGTGCACCCTGCGGATCGTCCTGTTTTAAACGGGTTTGTGCCAGACGTCAGTTTTAGCTCCTGCTCCTTGCCCCACAGGCTCCTTAATGAGCTGTCATTTTTTACTGGGAAGGATGATCCTTGGACTTAATCCTTTGTGACCCTTCCTTTAGATGACAAAGGGTTAATGGGAAAGATTTTCTTAAAAATATTCTCTTCAAAGCCTTTTTCTGAAACCAGGTGGGAGACACTGGCAAAGCGTTGCAAGTGCACTTCAGAGTATCTTCAGGATAATCAGGCAAACAGGCTTCTCTGGACCTTGATGAAAAGGGACCATGTTAGTTCAGGACCTCCGAGAAGCAGATGTGGGATGGGATTACTCATTTAAGGCATTCCCAGGAAGAAACACCTGGAAAGGATAAGGAGCGGGGAAGAGGAGCAGGTGGGGTGAGCTCGCAGCCCCACTTCTGTGAGAGGAGAGGTGGAAGGAAGGAGGACAGGAGGGAAAACCTCAGTTGATAGTTCAGAGCTAAGGATGTCTGGGCCAGGCTGGTTGTGAAATATCAAGCCGAGTCACCCCTGGAGGACTCCTGTGTTCACGGGAATGGGCTTGCCCGGGTGCCCCCGTGCTCAGTCACTGCCTGGGAGTGGTCCAGGGCAGGCTTGGATGCTGCACAAATGTGGGGTGCATCCAGGAATTGGGGATGGGGTGACAGGGGCTTCCAGTCATGGTGCTCACTGATAGCAGAAGAGCTGAGCAGTGCATTTCCACGGCTTTCTTAGGGATCTCTTCAGAGGGCCATGACCTCGGATGTCAAAAATCACATCCTTAGTTTTACTAACTTCTGTTCTAACGTTTTGTCTAATGATAAGTGTAGGCAATAGCCATAGTAGTATTAGCACTAAGCATGTCCTTGTCATCAATAAATATTATGGATAATTTCATGCCACACCCTAGTTGTCACAGGTATCTGAAAATGTCATTCATGTTCATCATTGTTTTGCACTTATGGCAATTTTCAGATCTGCCACTCTATATTCTTCTTTAATGAGATAGTAAAAAGATATATTTACTAGTGCATACCAAATTTTAAGAAATAACTTGATAATGGAATAGAAGTATACTTGTTTCTTTGTAGTTGTAGGTATTTTAGTTTATGTGTTTATAAACCATATTCCAAAAAGGAATCCAGAGTATTCATTTGACAGACAGAGAGGTCCATGGCACATGCGTGATAAAGAGCCCCTCCTGTAGACAGTATTCAGGAGTGTCGTGTTATATACATTAGCTCAACAGATTTATCCTTCACATGGTTCCAAATGCTTGCAGACAAGAATGTGTTATCATGGAAGATGACTCATTAATTCAACAAATAGTGGCCCCTGCATGTCAGGCCCTGCCTGGTGTAGAAGCTGTGTCAATGAGCAAAACAGACACCGTCCTGCCACCAAGAGTTTATCCTACAAACACAAAGGCAGCTGCCAGGACAGCTGCAGTCCTATTGCAGGGTGGCCTTCAGGACTGGGACAACAGGATGCGGTGGGTTCCCACTGAGAGATCTAGTTTAGGGGCCAGAACAGACCTCCCCGGGGAAGGGCCCTCAGAGCTGGGTCTGAAGCATGAGTCGGAGGAGTGAGTGGGAGAAGAGGAGGGGCAGGTGGAGGGTAGAATGAGAGTGAAGGTTTGGAGGCGAGGCACACTCAGCTCACTGTCTTAAATAAGGACTGAAATCGTGCAAGGCCTTTTAAGCTGAGTGAAGAAGTTTAGATTTTTCCCTAAGAGCAATGGGAGGCTTTGAAGGGGTTTTAAAGCAGGGAGTGGTGTGATCAGATTGCTTTTCAAAAATACTGCTTGGAAAGAGACAAGAGACGAAATGAAGGTGGCCTGGTTTGGAAATAGGTCTATGGCAAGAGAAAGCAATGTCCAAGAGAACTTTGCAAGTCACTCTTGTCTGATTTCCATTGGGGATTTCTTTTTGCCTTGTGTGAACAACTGAGTCTTGAATTTCAATCTGCCAGTCTATCATAAATTGCATTAAAATTTTGGAAGGATCTTTCCTTGAGTTCACAGTAGCTGTGGTTCTCACTGAAGTCTATTGCAAATGCCTCTGTGCAAACACACAAATCTTTTTTTTCTTTTTCTTTTTTGAGAGAGAGCCTCAAGCTATCCCCTGGGTAGAGTGCTATGACATCACAGCTCACAGCAAACTCCAACTCCTGGGCTCAAGCGAGTCTCCTGCCTCCACCTCCCAAGTAGCTGGGATTACAGGCACCCGCCACAACGCCCAGCTATTTTTTGGTTGCAGCCATCATTGTTGTTTGGTGGGCCCGGGCTGGAGTCAAACCTGCCGGCTCAGGTGTACGTGGCTGGTGCCTTAGCTGATGGGCCACAGGTGCTGAGCCCAAACACACAAATCTTAGCAACGTATTTCTCTGTAATGGTGGGTCATGGAGAAAGTGGCTGTTATTTGGCTGTGTTCTCTTAGCGCACATTTGTAACCTGCCGCTGCAGCTAATGGTCTCTAGACTTCTACATTAAGAAGAAAATAAGCTTAACATTAATAATGTACATGGTTATATTGCCACTTAAACAAAAGTCTGGTTGTATCTTCATAAGAAACTTATATGTGGATCCACGTTTTATTTGTTACAGGGTAAAAACTAATCCATTTTGCTTGATGGTGATTTCAGGGCCATGAGCAGTCAGATAATTCATCAAAGTGTTTGTATGGAAACGAGTCTCTGAGACAATCAGATTTTACTTCTAAGATCTAATTGATGCTCAGAGCTTTGGGATTTAATGATGTCTGCTGAAAAAAATACAATTCAATTTCTCTTCCTCCCTTCTAGACCTAACTGCAATTTTCACTGTGATTCACAAACACGCGTGTAATTAGGCTTTATAGAAACTTTCTGGCCCAGTACCTGGTAGTACCTATTAGATAGTAAATGTTGTTTACATTGTTGAATTCATTTTCTGATTGAGTAAAAACATGTCAAATAATAAACCTAGTTCTACTTGCAGTACTATGTACCCCAAAGAATAGGAAGCAGTGGCACGAAGAGATATTTGTATGCCCATGTTCATAGCAACATTATTCATAGTAGCTAAAATGCTGAAGCCACCCATGGGTCCACAGGCAGATAAATGGGTAAGCAAGAGGTGGTGTCTGTGCAGTGGAATATTATTTAGCCTTGACCCCTCTTAGTGTGGGGTTAGGAGTCGTGGCCTGGTATAGGGTGGGGAGCAGGGACTGAAACCCTGCACAAAGTTCTAGAAAAGCCACCCCTCATTGAGGGGTCTGGAAAAGCACTCCCTCACAGCCAGGGAACAGAAGAGGGGCAGAAGACAAAAGATGCCGAAGCCCAGGCCGTCCTTCAGGATGCAAGAATCCTCAGCTCAGAGGTCAGTGGACAGCTCTACCCCAGACAGGGGGGCCTGGTGTGCTCAGCACAGGCATGCAGGGGGCTGCCTGTTTGTAGAGATGGTTCTGTAGTTCAGGGCACAGGAGATTCTGTGGGAAGAACAATCGCCACTAAGAACTAAGCACACAAGAAAAATGACAGGAAGTAAGTGTTCCAGCACGAGGGAAAGAAAGTAAGCATGACAGGCAGGAGGGGAGGGTCTCACGAGCTTGGCAAAGTGGGATCATGTTTGGAATGAGCGGGGATAAGGAGAATGAGATTGGCTGTGCCCTCTGTGGGTTGAACAGCTGTTTCCTGTTTGCTGAAGGGACTAAAAGGGGGCAGCTAGAGTCTGGGCGATTTACCTGCTGTGATGCGGTGGTCTGTCGGAGCTCAGGGAAACCTTCAAAGAGGCCATTTGGATGACAGAAAAGTTCTGCTTTTGAATATATTAACTGTGATGCTCAGGTGTTCTTTTTCTGACATATAAAAAACAACGCATATTTAATATATACAACTTGATGAATCTGGGGACAAGTATACACCCCTGAAACCATCACCACCAGGGCCAAAAACATGCCTTTCACCTCCCAAAGTGTCCTGTCCTCCTCTTTTATTATCATTGTTATTTTGGTAGGAGCACTGAATGTGAGGCCTTCTTCTCTCTTAGTGGATGGAAAAGCCGTCTGTGCACACAGAAGTAACTTTGTAGGTATGTGTGGCAATCATTTCTCAGTGTATATACCTTAAAAATAAGATTTGCCCTTTTTAGTAAATTTTTGAGTATACAGTTTTGTCAGCTGTATCCACTATGCTATGTGTTAGATCCCTAGAATTTACCTTACATAAGTGAAACTTTCTACCCTTTCACCATCAGTGTTCAGGCATTTAAAAACATTAATTAATTAATTAATCAATTTTTAAGAGATAGCATCACTCCGTCACCCTGGGTAGAGTGTCATGGCGTTATAGCTTGTAGCAACCTTAAACTCTTGGGCTCAAGCAATCCTCCTGCCTCAGCCTCCCCTATAGCTGGGACTAGAGGAAGTTGCCACCATGCCCAGCTAGTTTTTATATTTTTTAGTAGAGACGGAGTCTTGCTCTTTCTCAGGCTGGTCTTGAACTCCTGAGCTCAAGCAATGCACCTAAACCCCCCCCACCCCCCACCCCCCACCGCCAGAGTGCTAGGATGACAGGTGTGAACCGCCACACCCAGCCTATCTATTCAGGCCTTTTAAACCAAAGATTTGCCTTCATTTCTTTTGAGAGTGCAGTTTGGTTTTGCCCAATGTTGTGAGGAGTGAGGCATTATAAACTTTGTAAATGCAATTTTTGGAAAACAAACCCCCAAAGCTGCCTTGAAAATTGCATTAGCACTTACTCAGCACTCCACTTCCAACTGATTTCATCTGCTCGCTGAGTCCAGGCACTGGGGAAGTGGGAGATTCATAGTGATCAAGAGAATCATGTCAGAAACTTGGGATAGGGCCATCTATGGACATGGGACTTTGGAGTCCCTTGTTCACTGGGCAATCTGCTCTTTAGCCCTGGGATCAAGGTGTGGCTTTTATCAGTGGAAGCTCTAAGAGCAATATAAATGAGAAGGATGTTTGGGGCTTTGTCTTAAAACAGAAGTGGTTAATCACCTTCCATAAAATTGAGAATGAGGAGAGACTGTGGGTAGGGCTAGTGGACTGCAGGGTTGCCAAAGCCTCAGCTGTATCTCCAGATGGCAAGCTTTAGACTCAGTAGGTCTGGCAAGCAATTCACACAGACTTGACTTTGTACTGGAAGCTCGATGGTACTGAACTTATGAGAGTGGTAAACTTTGTGTTAAAAATAAAGTAGGAAGACCAAACCATTTTCTTTTTTACTGATGGACAGCTCAGGTGGAGCAAATGTGAGAAAAGACCTCATGGGAATGCAAGTCTCAGGTCCCCTAGTGTGACTTGACACTGCTGAGTGGTAAAATCACAGACCAGGAGCCTCAGTGTTCAGGGCCATGCAGTGAATTTTTCCCTCACAATAAGATGTGTGGGGGGGACATAGACAAATTATTTTCACCCTGGTGAATAGTAGGAAGAAATGTTATATATTATGCTTCTCTTCTCAGGAAGAGAAAGATAGACACACCAAGGAATACTTCATCTATATGTCTGTATGGCGGAAGTTCATGAGCGCCCTCTCATCACAGGAGTTGTTATAATAAAGTTTATAGTTTATCAGCATCACTAATACTAAAAAATAACCCTGACAGAATGTTATGCAGTTGACGCCAAGATACTCTTTGCATCTTCTGAGAAGGTAGTCAGTAATATTCCTAAGCTTGCAGTTAACTAAAGACGTTTTTAATGTCACTTGAAAGCAGAGGCTAGGGTGTCTGGGCTCTTTGCACCCTTCTTGGCAATATCAGTGCATAGCTTTCAGAATTAATTGCTTCTTAGATACATGATCACTGCTCATTTAGCCCTATGCAGAGAAGTGGGTCATTGGACTCTTGCTGTTTTGTAATTATGTGAACAGCAAATGATTATAGATAGGTTTTCTGTGTGGTTTTAAAGCAGGTAGATTTAGCATCATTAGGGAATAATCTGTAGCTAGAGAAACTCGAGGTTCTTTAAAAACCATGCAGATAATACTTGGCAAGTTTTATTATGCACTTGTTTATACTTTTATTATTACACTTTATCTATAAAGTATGTTATATAAGTTGGAAAAAAACCTCGCCTGTTTCTTGGGTTAGAAGAAATCACTTACAGTTCAATAACCAGGAGGAAAAACAGCTGGTCTCCATTTATTTCTTGACACTGTAAATACTGTCATTGAAATTTGGTTATACAGGCTTTGAACAGAGGACTAGGTTCTGATATTTCATTTTCTATTTTGGTGGGACATACATTTCTCTTTTCATTAATTAAGATAAACATCAAGTTTCCCACATTATTGAAAGAAATATGTGATGTTGAAATTGACTGTTAAAGAGAGTGTATTTATAACTCTTTCAAAATTGAAAGGGACCCAAATGAACTAGGAAGTATGCCTTACATGATACTATATGCAAGGTTGTATTTTATAAACTCAGGCAGCCTGAAATTCTTTAGTTAGAACTAATTTAGGTACATGGAGATGGCTTGCACCTTGAACTTGGTCACTTGTCTAACTACCTTACACACAGGCACACACCGTTTTATTGTGCTTTTGCTTTCTTACACTTTGCAAATACTCCATTTTTTACAGATGGAGGGTTGCGGCAGCGCAGTGTTGAGCTAGACAATTGGCGCCACTTTTCAACAGTGTGTGCTCACTTTGTGTCTCTGTGTCACGTTTTGGTCATTCTCATATTTCAAATTACTTCATTATTATTAAGTTTGTCGTGGTGATCAGTGATCTTTTAGTGTTACTATTGTGGTTATTTTGGGGCATCACAAACCCACCCATGTAAGACTGTGAACTTAGCAGGCAAATGTTGTGTGTGTTCTGTGGCTGCACTGACAGGCCTGTCCCCACTCTCCTTACTCCTCCCTGTACCTGGAACACAACAATATTGACATTAGGCCAACTAATAATCCCACAATGGCCTGCAAGTGTTCAAGTGAAAGGAAAATTCCCACCTCTCTGTTTTTAAATCAAAAGTTAGAAATTATTAAGCTTTTGTGAGGAAGGCATGTGGAAAACTGAGACAGAACAAACGCCACACCTCTTACAACAAACAGCCAAGTTGTGAATGCAAAGAAAAGTTCTTGAAGGAAATTAAAAGTGCTCCTCTTTCCAAATGATGAGGATGTGAAACAGCCTCATTGTTGATACAGGGAAAGTTTGAGTGGTCTGGGCAGAAGAGCAAACCAGCCACAAGATTTTCTTAAGCCTAACACTAATCCAAAGCAAGGCTCAACTCTCTTCATTGCTGTGAAGCTGAGGGAAGTGAGGAGGCTTTATTTTATTTTATTTTAATTTAATGTTATGGCTTTTATTAGAGAATATCGTGCAAAATCACAGATGATTAAAATAGTAAAATCATAACGCGATATTATACAAAATCAACACATTTACTCTTTTCTCATGGTTTAATCATCCTTTCTGAAAAAAAAGTAACAAACAGATGTTGGTCTGTTTGTTGTTCTTATTACAAACGCAAGTGGAGAAAGCCTTCTCAACGCTGGCTACACCACCCAGCACCCCTCAGTGTTTTCCCACAGCAAATGACTTGCACTGCATTTTCAGACACCTGATGTCTCTTCTTTTGGAGTCTCTGTAATTTGCATCATCTTTACTTGCTTCTTCCACTCCTCAGCTGAGGTGAGGAGGTTTTAGAAGAAGAGCTGGAAGCTAGCAGAGGTTGGCTCATGGGGTTTAAGGAAAGAAGACATTACCATAACAGAAAAATACCATGGAAGTTGCAGAAGCTTATCCAGAAGCTAAGATCTTGGATGAAGGAGGCTACACTAAACAGCAGATTTTCACTGTGGATGAAATAGCTTTATATTGGAAGATGTCATCTTTCTTGCTTGGTCTCAGTGCTTCAAGGCTAACTCTCTTATTTGAGGCTAATGTGGCTGGTGACTTTAAGTTGAAGCCAATACTTATTGACCATTCTGAAAATCCTAGAGCTCTTAAGAATTATGCTAAATCTACTCTGCCTGTGGTCTATAAATGGAACAATAAAGCCTGGATGATGGTACATCGATTTACTGTATGGCTTACTGAATATTTTAAGCCTACTGTTGAGATCTACTGCTCAGAAAAAACTATTCCTTTCAAAATATTACTGTTCATTGACATCTGGCATCTGGTCATCCAAGAGTTCTGATGGAGATGTACAAGGAGATGAACTTTATTCTCACACTTCCTAACACAACATCTATTCTGCAGCCCAGGCATCAAGGAATAATTTTGACTTTCAAGTTTTATCATTTAAGAAATAGATTTCATAAGGCTGTAGTTTCCACAGATGGTGATTTCTCTGATGGATCTGGGCAGAGTAAATTGAAACTCTTCTGGAGAGGATTCTTTATTGTGGGTACCATTTGGAACATTCATGATTTATGGGAGGATGTCAAAGTACCAATATCAACAGGAGTTTGGAAGAAGTTGATTACATTCCAGATAACTTTGAGGCATTCCAGAGTTCAGTGGAGAACTGCAGATGTGGTGGAGACAGCAAGAGGACTAGAATTAGAAGTGGAGCCTGCAGATGGGACTGAAGGGCTACAATCTCTGACCCAACATGATGGATGAGGAGTTGCTTCTCATGGATGAGCAAAGAAGGTGGTTTCATGAGATGGAAGCAACTCTTGGTGACATGCTGTGAACACTGTTGAAATGACAACGAAGGTTTTAGAACATTGCAAAAACTTAGTTGGTAAAGTAGCAGTAGGGTTTGAGAGGGTTGACTCCAATCCTGAAAGAAGTTCTTCCCTGAGTATGGTGCTATCACATGCTAAGGTGAAATCTTTCAGGGAAGGAAGAGTCGATTGATGCAGCAAACTTCATTGTTGGCCCATTTTAAGAAATTGGTACAGCCACAAAAAACCTTCATCAGCCACCACCCTGATCAGTCATCAGCTATCAACCCTGAGGTAAGACCCTCAACCCAGAAAAAAGATTATAATTTCCTGGAGGTTTAGATGATCATTAGCATTTTTTGGAAATAAAGTATTTCTGAGTTAAGGTATGTATTTTTGTTTTAATGTACAAAGTGAATAGAATTGGCATGTCAAAGGGCCAGCCTACCTATATGGAGTCAGAATTAGACTAGTATCTTAATCTGAATTTGTTGTAGAAGCAGACCCTGTGACAGGATTTTGGTACAAGGAGTTTATTTGGGACATGATCCCGGGGACTGTGGCAAGGGAGTAATGAAGTGAGATGGGGATACTGGAAGGTTAATAAAGGGGGTGCCTGAGAGGGGCTTATTGCTGAAACCCCTTGCTATGTAGGATATACCCTGAGAGTGAGGGAAATGGTGGGATTTACTTGATGTGGTAGACAGAATGTCCTCTGCTCTCAAAGATGTCAACCTCTTAATTCCTGGAACCTGAGAATATGTCCCCTTACATGGCAAATGGGATTTGGCAGGTGTGTGAGTGAGTTAAGGACCTAGTGATAGGGCAGATTCTCACAAGGGTCCTTATAAGAGAGAATTAGGAGGGTCAGGGTCAGAGAAGAAAATATGACAAAGGAGAGAGAGGGAGAGGTGTGGAGATGTGCCATTGGGTTTGAGATGGAGGCAGAAGCCATGAGCTTAGCAAAGCATGTGGACTCTAAAAGCTGGAAAACATAAGGAGGCAGACCCTTTCCTAAGGCCTCCAAAAAGAGCTGAGGCTGCTGATCCTTTGAGACTGATTTTGGACTCTCGACACCCAGAAATGTGAGGAAACAAATTTGTGTTGTTTTCAGCCACTAAACTGTGGTGTTGTGATGCAGTGCACTGGTGTGTGGCATCCTCACAGCCTCTGCGGAGGACGGCTCCCGGCCAGCCCCTCCAGGCCTCCCTGGACACAGGAGCTGCAGGCACAGAGCCTCACATCTGTGTGATAGAGCAACCTACAGGGCACCTGAGGGGCTATGGGGGGGACACAATGGACTTAGCTGTACCTAGACAAATGATTTGATCAACAAAATGTGAAAACATCCTCACGGACACTGGAACAAGCTCTTCTGGGTGGTTTCTGAGCCCCTCTGACCATTTCCTCCCTCTCTTCTCCTGACCCTTCCTTTTCTGCCTGGCCTTTAAATGTGGTGCCTCAAATTATGACCTTGACCCTCCCCAGTCTCAGGCTGTGATGGTTAATTTTCCGTGTCAACTTGATGAGACAGCAGGGTGCCCAGACATTTGATCAAACATTATTCTGGATGTGCTGTGTAGGTATTTTCAGACCTGGAGACTGAGAGAGCAGATCAGCCTCCTGCTGCGTGTGAGCCTCATCTAGTCCCCTGGAGGTGTGAACAGAACAAAAGGCTGGTCCTCTGAGAACAGGAGGCTTCTGCTGCCCCACAGCCTGGGACCTGGGACATCACTTTTCCTACGACTTTGAAACATCAGTCCTTCCTGAGTCTCGAGCCCGCAGGCTTGTAAAGTGGAGCTATACCCTCAGCGCTCCTGGTTCTCGTCTTTGGACTTGATTGGAATTAAACCATTGGCTCTGCATGGTTTCCATCTTGCAGACAGCACATATTGGAATGCCCCAGTCTCCATTATCACATGAGCCAATTCCTTAAAACAAGCCCATCGCTCTCTCTTAAGCACTGCTTATTCTGGGTCCTAAGTTCCACCCCAGGACTTCTGCCACTTGGCGGTTGTTGCCTGGTGGAGAGCTTTACATGCCGCCACCCTGGCACACAGGATGGAGCCAGGAAAGCCTTGGGCTAAAATATAACAGAGATCTAGGTTATTCTGTCTGAATGAGAGAAACACATGTGAAGACACACAGACGGGAAGACAGACAGCGAGAGAAAAGTGGGCACAGAGTGAGGGCGACAGAGCTGCAAAGACACACAGACATAGCATCTGAGAGGAAGGACAGAAGGGAGGGGGAGAAAGAACAGACACAAATCACAGGATGGTACAGAGAGAGACACGCACAGGGGCAGAAGGGGAATTTATGCAAGTATCTGCATTAAATGTAACCTATACAACTTTCTATTGGAAAGAAATAAAAATTAAAAATTACCTTTTAAATAAACAGTTTATGATACTTTTCAGGCACAGCCTGTTGAAAACCACCAGTACTGACAACTGCTAGGATGCATGGAAATGTTGTTTTAGCTGCAGCTTCTGTTTTGTTCTTCCCACTCTTTTCCCAGTAGGTGAGCTGGGAGGGGGCAAATTGCTGCATCTGGGGCCCCTCTACATAAGAGGACGCTGGTGAGCGCCAGGGAGGATTAGTTCTGAATGATCCACACCTACTTTCATTTTTAAGATTAATTTTCAAATTAACAAATAAAAATTCTATAATTTATAATGTACAACATGATGTTTGGAAATATGTATACATCCTGGAAAGGCTAAATTAAGCTAATTAACATACGTAGCCTAGGGTGACCGGACATCCTGATTTTGGCGGGACAGTCTCGCTTTTCAACAATTTGTCCTGTGTCCAGCGGCGTTTTAAAAAAGTCCCGATTTTTGGAAAGAATGCAAGAACAGGCGGGAGAATAAGAAGGGAATATACGGTTTTCGGCTGCCATATGGCTATTTCACCAGAATATGAGTTTTATATTATTTTTATTAATTTTATAATGTTAAACTGTAATAAATAATTGCTGAGAAGTGATTATCGAGAACTGCTTATCAAAGTTTGCCTTGTTGTCAGGCCCTGCCCAGCGCCGTCCCCTGCTCCGCCCCGCCCCCACCCCCCCATGTTGTCCCACTTTACAGATGTTAAAATCTGGTCACCCTAACTTAGCCTCACCTCACATACTTAGCATTTTTGTGGTAAGGGACACTTAAAATCTACTCTTTAGGTGATTTTCTTTTCTTTTCTCTTTTTTTAGACAGAGTCTCACTTTTTCATCCTCTGTAGAGAACTCTGGCATCACAACTCACAGCAACCTCAAAATCTTGGGCTCAAGTTATTCTCCTGCCTCAGCCGCCCACGTAGCTGGGACTACAGGTGCCAGCCATAGTGCCTGGCTATTTTTAGAGATGGGATCTTGCTCTTGCTCAGGCTGGTCTCCAACTTGTGAGCTCAAGCAGTCCACCTGCCTTGGCCTCCGAGAGTGCTGGGTTTATAGGGGTGAGCCACCTTGCCTGGACGAAATTCCATTCTTTTTTATGGCTGTGATACTCCATCATGTGTATATACAGTCCTATAGTCCTACATTCCCCTGCTGGTGAGCACTTAGGCAGAGTCTGTATCTTGAGTGTTGTGAATAGTGCTGCAGTGAGCATGGGAGTGCGGATGTCTTTTCAACACACTAATTTCATTACCTTCGAATATATACCAGTAATGAGGTTGCTGGATCATTTGGTAGTTCAATTTTTATTTATTTATTTATTTTTTTGAGACAGAGTCTTACTCTGTCACACTAGGTAGACTGCTATAGCATTATACTAGGACTACAGGTGTGAGCCACTGCACCCAGCCTCAATATTTAATTTTTAAGGAACCTCCATACTATTTTTCATAATGACTATACTGTTTTACATTCCCATCAATAGCGTACATGGTTCCCTTTTCTATACATCCTTACCAACTCTTGTTATCTTTTGTGTTCTTGGTGATAGCCATTCTAATAGGTGTGAGGTGATGTCTCATTGTGGCTTTAATTTGCATATGTTTTCATATACCTGTTGGCCATTTGTATGTTTTTTTTTTTTTTGAGAAATGTCTATTTAGATCCTTTGCCCATTTTTAAACCTGGTTATTTGTTTTCTTGCTATTGAATTGTTGAATTCCTTATATATTTTGGATAGTAACCTTTTATCAAATGTATAGTTTGCAAATATTTTAGCCCATTCTTTAGGTTGTCTTTTCATTCTGTTGGTTTTTTCCTTGACTGTGAAGAAGCTTCATGGCTTGATGAAATTCCATTTGTCTATTTTTGTTGCCTGAGTTTTTTGAGTCATATCTGAAAAATCATTGCCCCTAACAATGTCATTAATCTTTAATCTTATGTTTTTTCCTGGTAGATTTACAACATCAGATCTTATGTTTAAGTCTTTACTCCATTTTGAATTGATTTTTGTATGTGCTATGAGATGAGGGTCTAAGTTGATTTTTTTTTTTTTTTAAGACAGAGTCTCACTTTGTTGCCCTTTGTAGAGTGCCATGGCATCAGTCATAGCTCACAGCAACCTTAAACTCTTGGTCTCAAGGGATTCTCTTGCCTCAGCCTCCCAAGTAGTTAGGGCTATAGGCACCTGCCACAACAGCTCTTTTTTTTAAGAGACAGGGACTCTTGCTCAGTCTTGTTTTGAATAAGTTCATTTTTCTGCATGTGGTTGTATACTTTTCCCAAAACCATTTATTAAAGAGACTGCCCTTTCATCATTGCGGTTCTTGGGACCTATGTTGAAAATCAGTTGATCACAAATGTGTGGATTTGTTTCTAGATTCTCTGTTCCATTGGTTCCATTTGTGTGTTTGTTTTTATTCCTAGGGATAGTGTGGTGTTTTGATTACTGTAGCATTGTAGTATAATTTGAAGTCAGGTAGTGTGATGCAGCTGATCCAGCTTTGTTCTTTTTGCTCATGATTGCTTTGGCTATTTTGTGGTCTTTTGTGGCTCCATACAGATTTTAAAATTATTGTCTTTGTTTCTGTGAAAAATGTCATTGGGATTTTTAAAGGGATTGTACTGACTCTGAAGAATGCTTTTGGTTATATTAACATTTAAACACTATTAATCTATGCAGTCCATGAATAGTCCATGAATACTTTCAGTTATATTGACATTTAAACAATATTAATCTCTGCAGTCCATGAACACTGGATATCTTCCCATGTATCTGTGTCTTCTTCATTTTCTTTCATCAATGTACAGGTCTCTCATATCCTTGGTAAATTGATTTCTAAGTATTTTTTATTTTATAGCTATTTCTTGATTTCTTTTTCAGATAGTTTGTTGTTGGTATGTGGAAATACTATTGATTTGTGTATATTGATTTTGTATCCTGTGCCTTTACTGAATTCTTTGGTAAATTCTAACAGTTTTTTGGTGGCATCTTTAGGGTTTTATATAAATAAGATCATGTTGTCTGCAAACAGGGACAACTTTATTTCTTCCTTTATAATTTGGATGGCTTTTATTTATTTCTCTCGCCTACTTGCTCTGGCTAGGACTTCCGGTACTAGGATAAATAGAAATGGTGAAAGTGGCCATCCTTGTCTTGTACCTGACCTCAGGGGAAAGGCCTTCAGCTTTTCACTGTTTGTCTGATGTCAGCTGTGGGCCTGGCATATGTGACCTTTTATTCATGCCTGTTTTGTTTTCCCTGTGCTCCTCTCCCTACTAGAAGGATAACAAATGCCTTATTATATTGCTGTGCTCTTGGGTTTACATTAAGTAAAACTTCAATAAGGCAAACAAACCAAATCAGGGGGATTAGAGTGAATCTGTAGCTATGGGCAGAGGAATCAGCCAAGTGGAAAGGCTTCAACTTTGGGGAGTTTTGTTGTAAAATGTGTTTTTTTCTTTCTTTTTTTTTTTTTTTAGATGGAGCCTCAAGCTATCCCCCTGGGTAGAGTGCCATGGCATCACAGCTCACAGTAACCTCCAACTCCTGGGCTCAAGTGAGTCTCCTGCCTCAGCCTCCCAAGTAGCTGGGACTATAGGCGTCAGCCACAATGCCCGGCCATTTTTTGGTTGCAGCCATCATTGTTGTTTGGCGGGCCCGGGCTGGGGATTCGAACCTGCCACCTTAGGTGTACGTGGCTGGTGCCTTAGCCGCTTGAGCCACAGGTGCTGAGCCATGTTTTTTTTTTTTCTTAATTTAAAAATAATAAGAAACAATAACGTGAGAAATCCTGAAGTTGGGAAATAAAAACAAAATCACCCACAATTCTACTCCCCATTGATTAATTCCATTAACATTTTGATGTACATTGTTCAAATCATATACCTGATATTTTCATCTGCAAAACTGGGCTCACATTATACATCCTATGTATTTTTTATTTGTAATATATAATTTGAACAATGCCTTGGCATTAAGTATTTTTCTTCATATAATTTGGTTTCTTACAATATTCTACTCTGTAAACTTAGCCTCAGGTTTTGTTTTCCTTTGAGTATTTTGAGCACACCCATGGGTAATTGTTTAAGGTGCATTTTTTATATAAGTGGAGATTTGGATAAAATAAACTTTTTTAAAGCTTTTGATATTAATTGCAAGTCTTCCCCCAGCCAACTCTGAAAAGCTTCATCAGTTCATACTCCCTTCATTTATGAGATCTTTTTCTACTTTAAAAAAATTTCATTGTTGATTCTCCTCCTTATAAATTATATTTTTTAATAAAATATTTCTTATGATTTTCTCTATTCTTGCTTTTACATTCTTTTATTGATTTCTATTTCCTTAAATTTTAAAATGATCACCGTGTTAAATTTATTTTATTCTGCCTTGAATGTTTTGCCAAAAACACTTTACAGAATCTTTTGAAAGAGAATCATGCTTACTCAATGATGTGCACTCACTTAAAAGCAATAAATACTTGCTAAAAGAAGGAAAA
This sequence comes from Galagoides demidoff, assembly GCA_963574575.1. NCBI lineage: Eukaryota > Metazoa > Chordata > Mammalia > Primates > Galagidae > Galagoides > Galagoides demidoff. Next base: position 17,440 of record CAUYQV010052553.1, read on the forward strand.
ATATTTATTAAGCACCTGAGTGTCTGATACCCTGGTGGGTACCTGGGAAGCACAAGGCATGGCCCTCTGGGGCCTCATGCTCTTAGCTAGGGAAACACAGTCAGGCTTATATACTCTCAGATTAGTATTTTCTCAATCTTTTCAGATCCCTGACCACCCATATACTTGCTCAGTATCCCCTGTGTATCACTTCTCAATAGGCAAGATTTTGCCTGGCCTTCTGTTCTGTGTTATAAATTATTGAACTAGATCTATTGCATGTGCTCTTTTAGAAGACTTGTGCCCCTGTGAACACCCTTCCATGGACAGTTACTTTGTTAGAGAACCATGTAGAGGTCTCTGTGAAATTTACTGTAAGAATCTAAGATGTTGACAGTTTACCAGTGAGTCCCGCCTGCATAAGGCCTACGTTAGAACGTTTCTCAGTGAGTTTCCTCAGCACTGAAGTCTCTCAGTATTTTGGACCTTGGGTTGGTCTTTACCTCCCTGTTCTCCTCTCCAAGCTGACCCTTGTCCTGCCCTGGCTCACTCCTCCCTGAGATGCTCGGGTTGCTGCACCAAGCAGTCTGTCCACCTGTCACCCAAGCCAATCAACAGAGAAGCAGATGAGAGGTCAACAGTTTCACTTTTATTTATAAGAAAGCCTGCAATTCCAGAGAACAGAGGATGTCTCCTCAAAGATGGGCTCTGCCTTCCTTTTTCTCTTTGTTACTTTTATTCTTTTTTTTTTTTTTTTTTGAGACGGAGCCTCAAGCTATCCCCCTGGGTAGAGTGCCATGGCCTCACAGCTCATAGCAACCTCCAACTCCTGGGCTCAAGCGAGTCTCCTACCTCCGCCTCCCAAGTAGCTGGGACCACAGGCGCCTGCCACAACGCCCGGCCATTTTTTTGGTTGCAGCCATCATTGTTGTTTGGAGGGCCCGCGCTGGGGATCGTTACTTTTATTCTTATAGTAAAAGTAAACATCAGCAATGTTACCGCTCATCACAGTGTATTTTAAACAAATTATTATTATTTTTTTAATAGAGACAGAGTCTCACTTTATCACCCTTGGTAGAGTACTGTGGCAGCTCACAGCAGCTCACAGCAACCTCCAGCTCCAGGGCTTAGGTGATTCTCTTGCCTCAGCCTCCTGAGTTGGGACTACAGGTGCCTGTCACAACGCCTGGCTATTCTTTTGTTGTGGTTTGGCCAGGGCTGGGTTTGAACCCGCCACTTCCACGATATGGGACTGGTGCCCTACTCTTTTGAGCCACAGGCACCACCCTGCTTTCCAGGCTTTTGACATCAAGTATTGTCTAAACACTTTGCACGTGTTTCTAATCTTGGCAACCATTTTCAAGCCTGATGTTGCCATCTCCTTATGAGGAAGCTGATGGTGCAGAGGTTCACAAGTTTCTCTAAAGTTTGTGCGTCAGTGAGGGACCTGGCTTCTCCATGACTCCTAGAATCACTCTCCCTGCTTTTTCCTGAGGTGCCCAGACTTTCTTCCTCTGACCTTCCTGTGACCTTGTCCTTGTCCTGAGTGATCACCACCTGCACCAGGATCCTGTATGAGACAGGAGGCTCTGAGGGGAGCACAAACCTGAGAGTTCCTGACACTGTTTTTATGTGAGATTAGAGCCAGGAACTGGAAGAGATGGAAGAGCCAAACGTGTTTCCACATTTTCAACCTGAAGGAGCAGAAGAGCGGTGGTCTCACCAAAATAAGCGGTAGCTGGGCGGTCCTATTCCCAGGTTGTGTAATTAGGTTTGCATTCCAGTGACTCTTCCCTGCTCCCCAATTCTAGTTTTTTTTTTTTTTTTTTGAAGATTTTTTTCAAGCTGGGAATTAATGTTTTATTTTATTTTTTAAATTTTAAAAATTTATTTTGGATTAATATAAGGGCAGGTATGATTAAGTTACATTGTTTGCCCTGTTGGGTGGGAACTTACTCCCCCTACTTCTTCAATTTAACTGAGATTTTCTCTCATGTGTGCACATTGTTGTTAATCTATAAATTTCATTCAGTGTGAGAACATGACATACTTGTTTTTCCATTCTTGTGTTACTCAGGAGAATGTCCTCCAAATCCATCCAAGTTATAACAAAAGATACAAAATCTCCTGGTTAAACAAGGTCAAGTCTCTTAGCTTCTCTGAGTTTTAGTTTCCTCATAATTTCTCTGATTATAATTTTGCACAGTCTCATGTCTGTCTCGGGTTTGTTGATCAAATGATGGCATGCCTGCCATGTGCTTCGTAAGGGATAGAGCTGTCCACACGTGCTGGCCATTGGGAACACCCTCTGATGTGTTATTCTTGGTGTCACACTAAGTGGAGGCACCGTCTTCTTGGTTTGTCTGTGCCAGGGGTCAGCAAACAGTGGTCCAAGGCCATTGTCTGGCCTGCTACTTGTTTTTCAGCTTTTTTCCTTGGTCCATTGTTAGGTCCATCTGGAGTTGGATGTTTCCTGGTTCTTGGCTCCCAGTGCCAAGTATGAGCACTGCTGCCTAGACAGTGACAGAGTGATCACACACACAATTGGTCACCATCATCATGCATTTATTATGGAACAAAAGCACACAAACTATGGTATTAGGAAAATACATCTCAAACAGCAAGGCAGGTCCCTCTCTCTGAGTGAAGAGGCCCCAGGTCTGAACACACGCTGCCTTTTGTAGGCTAACTCAGCTGACCAGTTTGTCCCCCCACCTCCTTTCTGCAGCCAGTGGTGGGGAGCCTGGCCTGCCTCAATCTCTGCTCTCTGACTTTGATTCAAGCACTGCATTCCCTCTGAGCTTAAAAACTGAGAAATATAAGGAATAAAATAAAGAAAAAATGTTAGAGAACAAAATAAATTGGTGTTTTAAAGAGGGTTTCCTTTCTCCTTCTCCAGACCTCCCCCCAAAGCCCTCAGTAATAGTAACATTCAACCAACAAAATCATTCTGTGTTCTAATAATGGTATGACAGATGTTTGTGCTCTTTGACATTTTTAAATAAGTAGAAATAAAAACAAGACCATTACTATTGTTATGTTAATATTCTTGATCCTTTTACTGTACTGACCTCTTCAATGTATCAAATTAACTTAATACTATGAAATACAAGTAAAATATAGCTATTTACATTTTATTCTCTTATTTTTTTCTAGTGAGAAGCTGGATGGAAAAATTAAAAGACAAGGTAAGAAAAGTATATTCTTCCTTCGAACTTATCTTGACAGGCACACTGCTTTGGCAAATACTTGAAAAGATATACTGATAGGTATATCTAAATTCTGTCTCAAAACTGAAGATGTGTAACAGTTTTAATTGTATAACAAAGTCCAGCCCTGTTATTAGGTCACGAAAACCATCCTATTTCTTCTAGCTTTAGGAAAACATCCAAAAAATAAATGACCCAAACTGTACTTCATTGCAATGCTCAGTGTATGGTCTGGACCACTAGTATCAGTATCACTTGCAGATCCTCCAACACCACCTTGAATTTACCAAATCAGGAACTCTGGGAATGAGACCCCACAAATCTGTTTTAACAAGTGATTCTGATGCATGGTCAAGTTTGAGAACCACCCTTGGGTAGAAGTCATGAGGACACTGTCTTGGTTCAGCTGACTTTATGTATCAGTTGGTTATCTTGTAACTTCTTGATAACAGATGTTTGTGAACAAATGTATTATCTTAAAAAGAAAGGTTACCTTTCTCATAAACTTTAAACAAACAAACAAAAAAATCTCCAAAGCCAAACAAGCAAAAAGCAGTATATCTAGTACTATTTTGATTTGAAGTTTACTTTAAAAACTTAAAACTTTACGTGGAAATAATTTAAAATTTATAGACAAGATACAAGAGTAAGGGTAGTGTAAAGAGCATTCTCAACACCTTTACCAGATGCAGGCATCGTTCACATTTTACTCCTTTTGCTTAATCGTTTGCTGGCATGTTCTCCTCTTTTTTACCTGAACTGTTTGAGGATGAGTTATAGACATAACAGCCTGTTTACTTCTAAATACTTCAGTGCCTATTTCCTGGGAGTAAGAACATTTTGTTAGCAAATCTTAGTGTAACCATTATCATGACTATGTTTGACATCAGTGTAACACTTTCATGGAATCTGACCTCTGCATTTCAATTTTTTCAACAGACCTGAATATCATTTTAAAAGCATTTTTCTTCCCTTGGATCCATTCCAGAAGTATGTAACATGTTTAGTTGTCATGTTTCTTTAATTTCTTTTAAACTAGAACTTGTTTTTTTTTAATGTTTCAGGTTCATTGAGGGTTTGAAGAATTAGGGCATAGTGTTTGCATTTGTTAGGTAAAGTCCCTCTTATAATTGTGTGCCCCCTAAAGAGGTGTGTCATACACACCCTAACGTCATGCCCATTAAGTGGGAGCACACCCATCCCCCCCTTGTTACCCTGCCCCCCATCTTGGACTGATTTGAGTTTTTCTCTTATGTTGGTGTGTACGAGCTGTATTAACCTGGATGGAGTTGGAACATATTCTTCTTAGTAAAGTATCACAAGAATGGAGAAGCAAGAATCCACTGTACTCAGTACTAATAGGAAGCCAGTAGAAATCTAGTCTGGAACATTTTTATAGCCATCTTTTTTCTTATGTAACAGTGACATTTGCAAAGCATACAGTCATTTTATTAATGACAGAATATTCTTTACTTTAGGTTTTTGGATGTTTCCTCATGATTAGTTCAGGTTAGGCATCTCGTTTGGAATGTTACCCTGTAGCGTCCACATTCCTCTCAGGGTGTAACATCTGGGGGCACGTGTACAGTAATTTTGATCAGAGAAAAGGTACTAGGCAGAATATATAACTTTAAAATTATGTGCACACCGACTTACTTATTTTCATTTCTGAAGAAATCAAGTCACGGGCAAGTCTCAGAGAAGAGCTGCATTTTCCTTTTGCCAGTTTTGAAAGATGAATGGTCAAATTACATTTGAGGACGACAGGTTGCTTTGCTTCCATCCTGTAATTTATTTGTAATCTCAAAGCAAGGCAGATGCCATAAAAAAAGAGGGAGACGAAAAAGAGAGAGAAGAGCAAATTTTTATAAAATCTAAATGATTTAAAGCTCTAGAGCTAGATTTAGCCATTCTCCAATGTACATATACTTTAAAACATAATGTTGTATATGATAAATACATACGATTTTATATGTCCATTAAAAAATAAATTGGAAACAATAAAGCTCTAGAAATAAGAGGGTTAAGTGTGTCAGTAAGATGTGTTACTGGCATGGAGTTAAGTTCCATGACTTCGGGCGACCCACGTGGAGGTTGATCCACTTGTCCTGCCCCAAAGCTCAAAGCTCATGCTCTGCAGATACCGCTCGGAAAGCCTACTGGACTGGGCTTACAGTCGACCACATTTCAACATGTACTTATGGGATGGTGTTTAAAAAAAATACAGCTCTGGTGGAAGCACCCAAACTTTGCTTTTTTCCACATGGAAAATTACAGAGTTTTTGATAAGCATTATGAAAATCTGGAAGAACTTTAGAAAAGGTTTGGGCTTCTGTAAAGCATATTAATTTATTGAAAAATGACTGGGCATTGTTTCTTGAGAAAAAATACTTAGTGTGCTGATGAGCAGTGCCATTGCCCTCACATTTTTTTTTTTTTTTTGAGACAGAGTCTATGTCACCCTCAGTAGAGTGCTGTGGCATCACAGCTCATAGCAACCTCCAACTCTTGGGCTTAAGTGATTCTCTTGCCTCAGTCTCCCAAGTAGCTGGGATGACAGGCACCCACCACTGCGCCCAACTACTTTTTGGTTGTAGTTGTCATTGTTGTTTGGCAGGTCCTGGATTTGAACCTGCCAGCTCTGGTGTATGTGGCTGGTGCCCTAGCTCCTAAGCTACAGGCACTGAGCCCCATTGCCCTCACATTAAGGGAAGAATGTTCATATTCTGCTCTAACTCCAGACTCTGTGAGGCTGCTGCGCCCCCAGGGAGGCTGCCAGTCTCGCTTGTCCCTTGTATTTACTGCTGGAAATGTTGGGAAGTGGCACATCCTGTGTCCTTTAGACCTTTGGGAAAACGTTTATTCTCTGCCCCTCTCTGTTTTTGACTAATTCTGAAAGATACTAAGAACAGTTTGTGCTGTAGTAGAAATTTTAGAAATAGTCAGGTAAATAAACAGACTCCTACCCCTCCAACACCTAATGCCTATCTGTAGTCCTGATTGCCACTTTTAAAATTTCAAGTGTTTATGTATTTTGACTGGGTTGTCCTCTGGGAGGGGCTTCTTTGGAGTAAACCTGTACCCATATTCCCCATGTAAGGCTCCGGGTTAGTATAGGCCCCTCTGGTCTGTGGGACTCCCACTGGTCAAGGTGCTGGAGTGCCCCTTAGGATGAGGGCCTGGCCCTGAGGCCAGGAATGTGGGGGTCATGCTGCTCCCTGAGGACCGAGGTGTCCATAGCAACCGACCACCTAGGGGTGTTGGAAATACATATGGGTTTGATTCCTCTGGCTCTTTTGGAGGCACCAAGGCTGTCTGCAGTGATTTCTATGCCCTTTCCTGCCACTTTCTTTCTTTGGGGCTGGGGACACTCAGAACTCCCTCTTAATTCCCACCTTGTCTACTGGGAAGATTATTCCATTCATAGACATAGTCCATTTTATCTGCTTGCTCGTCCTCATATTTGTCTTCTCTGCTTCCTATCATACCTGATACCCTCTTCCTGCCTTTGAGACCTGGTCTCAGAAGCCTCACCTTTTACTCACGAGACTTTTGTCTTTCCTTTATTGCTGTAATGCAGCTAAGACCGACAGAGAGAGAAGGAGAGAGAGAGAGAGATAGCGCCACTGCTGCTAAAGCCCCCTTTTACCCTCCCAGAAACACTATTCCAGAGGACACTTCAACCCCCTTGAAGCTCAACTCTGGCTGATATTTCTGATTTATAGCATTTTAATAGTGCTGGCATTCTTAGAAGCTTACTTCATCTATCCATCTTTAATACAAATTATATTTCTGTCATCAAAACTTGTGTTGACAGATGTGCGTAATAAGCAGATGGCTGGAGGTGCCCCTAGGTGGGCTGGTTTACTTCAATACTTACTTCTAAGTATTTGAAATATCCCCAGATAGACACAACTCTCTCTCTGTTGCCGTCTCCCTAAAAAGTAACTTTATTCTGGGTTGTATTTTATTTTATAACAAAGCAAACATGGAAATTCAGAGTGACTAGATACCCATTGCCACCCAGCAGGAACGAGGACCCCTGAGCGGTGGCCCGGGGCAGGGGGGATCCTGACATGCATCTCCTTCTCTGCATAGGCTGGTTATGTGTCTGGGATGCTGGTGCCCGTGGGGGTCGGCATAGCCGGTGCCTTGTTCATCTTGGGAGCACTGTACAGCATTAAGGCTATGAATCGTCGAAGGAGAAATGGCTTCAAAAGACATAAAAGAAAGGTATGGGACCAGAAATAGCAAAGCCCTATCAGTTTCAGAACATTCTTGGCTTATGTAATTTGCTTAATAAGGCACATGGGGCCTAATGATGCGTGAATAGCACTGAGCTGCTGGGCGGTTTGGATCAGCGCTGCAGCTGCTGCCTCAGCTTCCTTTGTTGGTCTTTTAAAGTGGGCCTCTTTCTCAGCTTTGCTCTGCAGCTGAAAGTTAATACTTTTCTGTTTTTTTTCTCTAGCAGAGAGAATTCAACAGCATGCAAGATCGAGTAATGCTCTTAGCCGACAGCTCTGAAGATGAATTTTGAATCAGATGGAAGTTTAATTGGGATGTTCAACAGTGTTATTACTTTATTTTTTATTTTGGAGCAAAAAAAAAATGAATGACATCCTGCCACATTGCTGCTCTCAGGCTGTCGGTCCTAGAATCTGCTTGGTAGTAGATTTCTCTAGCGCTGAGCAGAAGAGGTGTGCTGCATCCTACATGTCACCCGCAGCGTCTGGCTTTACCATGTGGTGCATTTCCTGCAGCTGTGGGCTGCAGCTGACGGAGATGCAGTGAGCGTGCTGCTCAGTAGGCGCTGCTAGGTTAAGTAGAGAAAACATTTTGTGTTTTTCCACTGTGTATTTTTCCTTGGTTTGTATTATGTGCATTCAGTATAACGATTGTCACTCCAAGCCATGCTGGACTTTGAAATAGAAATCTTAAAACAGAGTAACTTCTTGTGATTGCAGTCTGCACACTGGAAACCCCAGGCATGTTGGCAACGATAGAGACGGCATTTGCATCCAAACTAGCAGCAGCTTGGCATGAAATCTTGTTGGTCAAGAAGATCTCTCTGCACACTAAGGTTATGTAGATTTGTACGTAGTACTTGCCTTATGTACTTCAGTCTCCTAGTTCTGTTATTTTTCACTGTGTGTTTTATTTTTATTCTTGGCAAAGAAAAAAAACGTACCACAAATAATACATTAAATTGTCTCTCAATCTTAGCGTCTGTTTGCTTTCTTGAGTAGTGCAATGCAGCCCAGTGGGCTGAGCAGCAGAGTCTCACCTGGTAATCATAAGAGGTACTCTTTCTGTGTACTAGTTGTACTAGTTGAGTCTGCAAGGAAGAAATCAAGAAGAAAATCAGGGTAGGCAAGCTCCTAGCACATTTCTCTCAGCCATCTGGTTCTGTGTTTGCCTGGCCCCTGCTGTGACCAGTACAGAGCATTACTTCTTCATGTCTGGGGTCATGGCCATGGTAAGCCACCATCTATCCTTGTTCAGCTTTATTAGAAAATGTACTCTGTGGGGAGGAGCAAGATGGTGGCTGAGTAACAGCTTCTTTGCAACCTGGAGGGGTGAGATTGGGGAGAGATGACTCCAGGCATCTCTGGCTTGTGGGCTCTGCCCAGGCACATCCCTTTGGGGACACAGGGAGACAGTGAGAGACTTCTGGACCCCAGGAGGAGGACAAAAGCAGTGGAGAATGGGCAAGTGGTTGCAATCGGTCTGAGGTTGCCATAGCTGTAAATACAATAGCAGAGAGTTTGCAGAAAGGGAAAGCCTTCCCTGGGGGTTGCTTTGTTTCTTTTTGGACTTGGGAACTTGGTTGAATTGCCTTGGGAGAACTAGGGCAGGAGTGTGGATGACTTTAAGTGTTGTCCAGGGCTCGAGACTGAGCCGCTGGGCCGGAACTGAGCTAACATTGTTCGGCTGTGGGCCCCCGTGCAGCCATTGTGGAAAAACTGCCCCTACAGGCTCCGCCTTCAGAGTCACAGAGTGAGGCTCTGGCTGAGAGACCTTGGGTGAATGATCTAGTGACTGTGAGCAGCACTAAAGGCCGGGACTGAGATACTGGGAAGAGCGGAGCTTTCAGTGTTTGGCAGTAGTAGGGCTGCCATGCAGTCTCGGCCCTCAAGGGCATAGATTGAGGCTGGATAAGCCAGCAGCCACTTCAGGAGAGATCCCAGCAACAAGTGCTTTCCTGGGAAAGCTTCTGCTTTGCAAAGGTTAAGGGCTTAAAGTGTCTTTTTAAGCAGGTTGAGGAGAGATTCAGGCTCTCAACCCTGTGGGATTTGAGGGCAAAGAAGTCATCAGTGGCCTCCAGTCTCCATCTCATACAGCTGTATCAACATTGTGATTAGCATCTCATACCCCAGAAGATCACTGTTACCCAGACATTATTCAGCAAGATATATACACTGTTTTGTTTTTGGATTTTTTTTTCCAACTTCCTCCCCCCCCATTTTTCTTTTTTTTTTTTTTCTTTCTTCATTTTTCTAGTATAAATATAATTTTCCATTGTTACCTTCTTTAATAATAAGAACTTCATTTTTGCTAGTGTTTCTGCCCCTGTTATTGGTTTTCCCTCCAATTTTATACTGTAGGGTTTTCTGTTTGTTTGCTTTGGTTTGATTTATAGTATTTTTGTCTTTCCTCTCTATTTGGTGGAGGTGGGGTACTGTGTCTGCTCAGGCTGGCAAACAGCTGCTGACCTCAAGGGAACCACTCAGCCCAGCACCCGCAGAGGTTGGGAGTTTTTAAGGTGTAGGTCAAAGTACCCTATTGTACACTTTTTAAACTCCTGTCTCCCTCTTTCTGTGTCTCTCTTCTTTTTGTCAACATTCCGTTTTACTCACCCCCTCTCCTTTCTTTTTTTTCTTTTTTTTTTAAATCTTTTTTCCCTTCTGGCTCCTCAACCTTCTCATCCTTTTAGTCCTGTACCAAAAGGACTAATCAAAACCTGAGACTAGAGGCATAGTAACTTAAAGAGCAAGAAGAAGTGAAAAGAAAATTAGGGCAAGGAAATAAATAAAAGAAAACACTCATGAGGAAGAATCAGTGGAAAAATCCTGGCAACATGAAAAACCAGCCCAGAGCAACCCCCACCGAGGGACTGTGAGGTAGCTACTGCAGAGGATTCCATCTATAAAGTAATGTTAGAAATGATAGAAGAAAAAATACAGATGCTGAAAACAATGAAGGAAATTGCTAAGAAAGTGGAAAATAACCAAAAAACAAGGAAATTTCTGAAAAAGTGGAGAATAACCAAAAGGAAATCTGAAAACAGAAATAAGAGATGAATGATATGAAGAATATAGACAGGATATAGCAGAGGTGAAGGAATTGAAGCAATTAAAGATGCAATAGAAAGTGGAGGGAAAACACTTGAAGAAATCAGCCTGGGTGAATATTTCATGAGGAGGACACCCCGGGCAATTGAAGCAACATCAAAAATACACTATTGGGACCTGATCAAACTAAAGAGCTTCTGCACAGCCAAAAACAC
>CAUYQV010052555.1:0-46091 GCA_963574575.1 Galagoides demidoff
CACCAATCACCCTCCCTCCACCCCCTCCCCTCCCCTCCCCCTCTCCTCTCTCCTCTCCCCATGTTCCTGGGCTAAAATTGGGTTATAGCTTTCCTATGAAAGCTATAAATTAGTTTCATAGTAGGGCTGAGTACACTGGAAACTTTTTTTCTTTCATTCTTGAGATACTTTGCTAAGAAGAGTATTTTCCAGCTCCATCCATGTAAACATGAAGGAGGTAAAGTCTCCATATTTCTTAATGGCTGCATAGTATTCTATGGTGTACATATACCACAATTTATTAATCCATTCATGGATTGATGGGCTCTTGGGCTTCTTCCATGACCTAGCAATTATGAATTGGGCTGCAATGAACATTCTGATACAGACATCTTTATCGTAGTGGTCTTCTGGATATATACCTAATAGAAGAATTATAGGATCAAATGGCAGGTCTATTTTTAGTTCTTTCAGTGTTCTCCATATGGTTTTCCAAAAGGAATGTATTTTGCAATCCCACCAGAAGTGTAAAAGTGTTTCCTTTTCTCCACATCCACACCAGCATCTGTGATTTTGTGATATGGGCTAATCTTACTGGTGTTAGATGATATCTCAAAGTAGTTTTGATTTGCATTTCTCTGATGATTAAGGATGGTGAGCATATTTTCATATGTCTGTAGGCCATGTGCCTGTCTTCTTCAGAGAAGTTTCTCTTCAAGTCGTTTGCCCACCCTGAGAAGGGATGACTTGCTCTCTTCTTGCTAATATGTTTGAGTTCTCTTTGGATTCTGGTTATTAAACCTTTGTCAGAGACATAACCAGAAAATATCTTCTCCCATTCTGAGGGCTGTCTACTTGCTTTACTTACTGTGCTTTTGGCTGTGCAGAAGCTTTTTAATTTGATAAGGTCCCAGTAGTGTATTTTTGATGTCACTTCAATTGCCCTGGGGGGGGGGGGTCCTCTTCATAAAATTTCCACCCAGGCCGATTTCTTCAAGTGTTTTCCCTACACTTTCTAATAGTATTTTTATAGTTTCATGTCTTAAGTTTCAATCTTTAATCCAGTGAGAGTTAATCTTAGTTAGTGGTGAAAGGTGTGGATCCAGTTTCAGTCTTCTGCAGTTTGCCAGTCAGTTCACCCAGCACCATTTGTTAAATATGGAATCTTTTCCCCACTGAATGTTTTTAATTGGCTTGTCAAAGATCATATAATGGCAAGTAGCTGGGTTCATCTCTTGGTTCTCTATTCTGTTCCAGAGAAGGCAAGACATTTTGAGCAGGAGAGTTTAAAAGGAAAGCTCAAATCCAAAGAGAAAGTTGAATCCAAAGATGGTTTATCCAGCAAGCAAGCTGGACAAGTGTTAACAAACAAACCTAATCTAGTTTTTTTTTTTTAATTAAATCATAGCTGTGTACATTAATGCAGTCATGGGGTACAATGTGCTGGTTTTATATACAATTTGAGATATTTTCATCAAACTGGTTAACATAGCCTTCATGACATTTTCTTAGTTATTGTGTTAAGACATTTATGTTCTACATTTAGTAAGTTTCACATGTACCCTCATCTAGTTTTTATGTCCACATTTGTCAAGATCTTTTAGTAAATATTGTTAGCCTCTAACAATGAGAGCTGAGTGGGAAATAGATGTTCCTTTCACTGGGTGTGAATTTCCCTACCATGTGGTCTGTCATTACAAGAGCAAAGCTCAAATCTATTTCTGCCATACTTGTAAACATTTATTTACAAGCCTCCTCTGTAATTCTGTGGCTGACTCTGCTCTCCAACTAATACCTCATATGTATGAGAGGTTACGAGGAGGCAAATGTGGCTATGACCTGAGGAAGAACTAACTAGCCTAAGTGAATCAGTCAGCAGAATTACCCAAGACATGAGCCCATATAAGGCTGAATGGAGCACTGAGGCAGCATTGTTAGGCTCCTGGCTTACCACTGGATTCTTATGCTCTGAAAGGGTGAAAGCACCTATATAACTTTTTAAATCTACTCCATTCCCTTTACCAGTGAACAGATTACTTCTCATACCTGTTATGCTAATTCATGAATCCTCTGGTATAACATTAGATAAAGTCATGTGCTGAGTAAAGACATTTCAGTCAACAAAAGATTGCTAATACAATGATGGTCCCATGCGATTATAATGGAGCTAAAAAATTCCTGTTACCTAGTCATGTAGTCATTGTAATATTGCAGCACAATTACTTTATTTAAAAATTAAATTTGGTATAGCCTAAGTAATATGGTTGTTTAAAAGTCTACAGTAGTATATAGTAACGTTCTGGGTCTTCAGATTCACTCCCCACTCACTCACTGACTTACCGATTCACCCAGAGTAACTTCTAGTCCTGCAAGTTCCACGCATGTTAAGTGCCCTAACAGGGCCCAGTTTTATAGTTATGTTCAGATGATGATAATTCCTGTGTCTTTTGAGGACCTTGTGGTGTAAACTGGTTTGTGCTCGGATTTCCTTGTAACTTGCTTGGAATTCAGCTCTCTTGAGTCTGCCAAGCCAGTTACCACTCATTCATTTGCTTTCAAGCTTCCAAAATTTTGTTACTACTACCTTTTCTCCTGTTATCTTTATCCTTATAGGCTTGTGGCTTTTTAACTCTTTATTGTAGGCTTACCCAGGTTTTGAAAAGAAGTGAATTAGATGCATGATGCATGTTCAGTCCATCACCTTGATCCTTGACCCATACAAGCCCCATTGTTCTTCAACTTGCTTTGATCTAGCTTCTATTTCTATTGTACCAATAAAGGTAATTTTATATAGATTTCTGGTGACATCCATCCATCTAATTCAACATCCATTTTAGTTACTCACTTCACTGAGCTCCATGTGACATTATTATCCATTCCTTGAAACCAAGGCGTGGCTTCTGCAGTAGGTTCTTTCTTGTTTTTTTCTTCTACCTTTTAAAAATTAGTCTTGCTTTCTGGCTTTTCCACTTCGGAGGCACATTCAATCTCAATCACAGTGTTTTTTGTGTTTTGTATTTATTCTCTTTCTTCTTTCACCCTAGATCAACAATCCATTGATTCTGTTACAGCCTTAAGAAAACCGTTGTGTGTTGATTTCTCTCAAATTTTCATTTCTATTATTAATTTCCCTTTGAGTTTTTTCTTACATATCCAATTATATATTTTCCTTGGAGAATATTCTACTTTATATAATATAGTTATTATTCATCTTTTCTTTTCTTTTCTCTATAGAGATGGCATCCCCTTTTCTTGCCCAGGCTGGAGTACAATGGTGAAGACCTAGCTTACTGTAGCCTCAAACTCCTGGTCTCCAATATTCCCACCTCAGCCTTCCAAGTAGCTGGAACTACAGAAGTGTGCCACCACCACACTTGGTTAATTTTTAAATTTATTTGTAGATAGGGAGGATTTGCTATGTTGCCAAGGCTGGTCTCAAACTCTTGGTCTCAAACAATCCTCCTGCCTTGCCTCCCAAAAGACTGGGATTGACAGAAGTGAGCCACTGTGTCCAGCTGGTTATTGCATATCTGACTGTATCTTCATTTTCTTTTTATGCTACCAAACCTATTAAGAATGGAAACTGTGTATGTCTTGCTCACCATTATTGTCCTAGCATAGTACCTGTCATATGGTACAGTCTCAATAATTTATATTGAATTAATGAATATATACACACATATAAAGACATACTATATCTGAATACAATTTAGAGTTTTGGCCTCTTACTCCCCAGTCTTCACCATATCTTGCCCTTTCTCCAGGACTGAATTAGGGACTTTCAGATTACTGAAGACTGGCATGGATCCTACCTTTTTTTGTTTGTTTGTTTTTTTGTTTGTTTGCTATATGTGCCCTTATTAAACCTTTAGGGAAAAGATTCAACCATTTGGTAACAAAATTTAAAATCAGTGAGGGAAAAATTAATAAATTATATTAAAAGAGTTGAGTAAGAGTTTCTAAAACATCCATTCAACTTGTAAAAAACAAAATCCAAATTATCAGCATTTAAGTTCTTTCCCAAAAGAACTTAATTGATTTTAGAATTAATACAGAACAGTGGTTTTTCTTTTTTTCATTTTCTATAGACTTCCATAAGGAAGAAAAGGCCCCATAACACTGACCAGGCATTTAATCATAGGTTTCTGCCTAGATCTGGGGTCTACATTAACTCCCAACATCTTTATTTGTGGAAATATCATTTGGGGTATCCAAGTAGAGCAGCACTGAAAACCAGGGGATTCCCAACAGCCTCCTGGCCTGATGTTTCTCTTTTAGTTTCTCACATTGCCTAAGGAGAGTAAGCCAAAGATTATTGAAAAGAAAACAAGGCTTTGCCAGGTAGTGTGATATGGAAAGCCAGTGTTGGCTCTTCAGGGAATTACATCTCCCCCACTGTTGAAACAGCCTTGCTTTATCATGTGTTGAAATCATAATTTAGGTTCCTAGCCATGCTTCCATGTCTCTTGTGGCTGAGCCAGTCTCTGATGTTGAGTTCAACTGGGCCTAGATCAAAAACCTATTTAGTCCAAAGTGCATTTGAACCTAGGTACTATCTCTTCCCGGCCAATGAAACAACTTTATGGGAGTCTCCCTCTTTTTCTTTCTTTTTTTTTTTTTTAATTTAAAAAGCCACAATTAGCTTGATAATAACTGATACAATTTGGTCACTAAAATAGTCTTAAGACATTTTATTCATATTCATTTTGAAGAGCTATACTGTACACTGAATGCTGTTCTAGGTACTTTAGATGTTGTAGAAAATAAGCAGAAAATCTGGAGGAAGATAAAATGAATACAATGAAAATCCAATATTTTTGATAAAATAAATGGTGTGATGTGATAGAAAACATCTTAGAGTGGATGTCTGCATGTAGGGTCTTTAGACCAATGTGATTATGGAAGACTTTTCTGAGGAGGTACTTTCAAACTGAAATCAAAGACCCAGGAAATAGCATTCTCTGTGGGAGAAATAGAACCCCAAATCTAGGCCATCAGAGAAGCTGGTGTGCGGGCAGCGCTATAAGGCCAGTATGGCTGAGTGTAAGGGGGACGATGTCTGGTGATAATATTAGAAAGGTGGGTGGAACTTGGAGCATGTGGGATGGTGGGGCTCAAAGACTCTCCTGGAAGTCACAAAAACCTTCCAATGAGTCCACAAAGTTCAAATAATTTTCATAATAGTACAAAATATTATTTTCCTTTTTCACATTCATTCTCTCTTAAGATCATGGTAGAGTTTTCCAGGAGCCTAGACACAACTTTTCTTGAATCCTTCAGATTTCTGAGGTCTCAGGTCTCAAGTCTCAACCAACTAACCCGAAATTCTATACCAAGACAGGTGCCTACAAGGAAAGATGGTACATGCACCACACAAGCTCTAGGAAAAATTTCAGCTAAATGTTTTTAATGAATGAGCTCAAGCTGAAGGTGGCTAACATGAGAGTGTAGACTGCTGGGCGGTGCACACTCAAGGGTGCTTGATACCACTCACGGGCTTTTTTTCATGGATCTCAATGGGTATTAATGAGAAAGATTAGAGGCAGGTGAGAGAGTCCACAGGAATTCTTCCCTGTGCTGCAGGCATGGAAGGGGGAAATAGCAACCTTTCTGGGAAAGGCATGAAGCCTCACTCAGGTCCTATCAGACTAAGAATTTAAAATAAATATGGTTAAGATGTGAAGGTTTCTAGTAGAAAAATGGATAACATGCAATATCATATAAGGAACTTTAGCAGAGAGATTAGTATTATAAGAAACAAATGTAAATGCTAAAAATGCAAACCAGATTACAAAGTACCTTTAGTTCTTAGTAAAGTATCACAAAGATGAAGAAACAGGAATCTGATGTACTCAGTTCTAATAGAAAGCCAGTAGATGATCTAATACATACCCACATAAGAGAAAAACTCAATTCAAGGTGGAGGGTTGGGGAATGAGGGAGCAGGGAGAGGGAAGGGGAAAGGGAATGGGGGGGTCACAGTGTATAGTGCACTTCTTGGGGGTGGGACACAATTATAAGTGGGACTTTATCCAGCAAATGCAAACAGTATAACCTAATTCTTTGTACCTTTGATGAACCTAAAACAATAAATTTTAAAAAGTGCCTTTGACAAACTCATCTGCAAACTTAATATACATGAGGAAAGAATCAGTGAAATTAAAAACTGGCCAATAAAAATCACTCAATCTGAAATACTAAAGAAGACAAGAAGAAATCAGAAAAGATAGAACTGAGCATTTGAGAGTTATGGAACAAAATCAAAAGGTGTGCTACGCCACATAATTGGTCTTCTATCAAGAGAAGAGGTGAGGAAGACGGAGGAAGCAGGATTTGAAATATATGGCTAAGAGTTCTTTTTAAATTAATGCTGGGTACCAAACCACAGACCCAAGACATTAGGAGACACCAGATTTTAAAAACAAAACCACATCAAACCCTAAACATACCATATTCAAACTTCTAAAAACCAGAGATAAAAAGAAAATCTTGAAGGCAGCAAGAGAAAGAAGAAACATACAGAGGAACAAAGATAAAAACTACAAGAGACTTCTGAACAGACTCTGCAAGGCAGAAGACATCGGGCTGACATCACTAAAGTGCTGAAAGAAACAAACTGTCCAAAATTATCACATGTACCCTGAACATTTGTACATTTATAATGTATCAATTTTAAAAAACCTACAAAGAAGCTGCATCCAGCATTCTATATCTAGGAAAAATACCTTTCAAAAATTAAATAGAAATAAAGATGTTTTTTCAGGCGAAAACAAAGAATTTATTATCAGCAGACCAGTTTTCCAAAAAATATTAGAGGAATTTCTTTAGGCAGAAGAATATAATACCATATAAAAACTTGGATCTATATGAAAGAGCACAGAAAATGGCATTAATAATGATAAATTTGAAGTTTGTTTTTCCTCATTTTAACTTACTCTATAACAGAGGTCTCCAACCTGTGACCCATGGGCTGCATACTGATTTTGTAGTCCTGATTTTGTGAAGATTCTTTTGCTTACTTTTGGGGTAAGCTATTATGCAAAGTATGCCCTTATCTTTTTTTTTTTTTTTTTTTTGCTAATTAGCTTTTGTTAGTGTTCATGTATTTAATGTGTGGCCCAAGACAACTCTTATTCTTCCAATATGTGGCAGAGAAAAAAAAAAAGTTGGACACCCCTGCTCTAAAAGATAGCATACTATCTAAAGCATATAGTAATGTAGGTGTATATATTACGTAAGTATAAGGAAAATGTATAAAACATTAGTAAAAGGAGGAGTGAGAAACACTGAAAGAATATTATTATACATTCCTTACATGCCACAAATGGTACAATATATAATACCATTTGAAGGTAGACTAATAAATCAAAGACATACATATATATATATATATATGGAAGGGGTAGGGAGAGACAGAGAGAAATTGAACTCTAAAGCAACCACTAAAAATTATTTTAAAAGAGGCATAAAAAAATTTCAGCTTGAATTTTTCATCTGATAAATACCAATAGATAGAGCTAAGCTCTTTGCTTTGCTCACTAAGTTTTAAGAGTGTAAGAAGGTTCTGAGACCACTAAGTTTTACAATCATTGATGTAGCAACTTGAAGGCCTGGGAAGGAATTTAGGTTTAGGTTTTATTCTAAGGGTGACTGAATATCCTTTGAGAGTTTTAATCAAGGGGATTAGATGACCATGACAATATTTGCATTATAAATAGATGTGGGGCACAGATAATAGAGAGATGAGGAATGGAGGCAGAAGAGTCACCCAGGCCACGTGTGGTAATGGCTTGTGTAAAAGTGGTTCCAATGGACATGGATAGCAGTGGTAGATTAGGATGATTGTCAGATGTTGAGTGCATTGAGGTGACTTTGGGATTAAAAAAAAGGATTAATTTCTAATCTACCTCATTGATTAAATTTCATCCTTTAAAAGTGTTCAGCTAGACAAATATAGAAAGAAATATATGAAACCACCACAATAATACAGAAATAATTTTTTTACCAATCCTAAGCAATTCTTTGCAGTTCTCTGCAGGACTCCTAGATTTTTTTACATTAGTAGCTGAAAGATTATACGTTTCTAAGGTCCATCCATGAAGGGAGGAATATGTTTAGAAGGAGTGAATGGTAATTAAAAATGATGGCACTAGGCCGGGCATGGTGGCTCACGCCTGTAATCCTAGCACTCTGGGAGGCCGAGGTGGCTGAATTGCCTGAGCTCACAGGTTCAAGACCAGCCTGAGCCAGAGCGAGACCTCGTCTCTAAAAATAGCTGGATGTTGGGGTGGGAGGCTGAGGCAAGAGAATCGCTTGAGCCCAAGAGTTTGAGGTTGCTGTGAGCTATGATGCCAAGGCACACTATTGAGGATGACAAAGTGAGACTCTGTCTCCAAAAAAAAAAATAGAATTATGGCACTAGATGGATAGATTATTTTCAATAGATTTTTTTATATATGCCAAGACTCCCATTTCCATCACTCCTCTCCAGGAAGAGAGCCCAGCTCTGCCCTGCGATGGCACACTGCAGTTCCCTCTATAGTACCCTTCAGTAATTGCCTTTATATCCCCAAATACAGTGAGCTCCTAAAAACAATGACTGTGCATTTCTGCACAGCATCGGGTGCATAATGGGCAGACAATAAATGATTGCACGAATAATCATTCATAAGTGCTTGATGAATGAAAGAACGTGTATGAGTCTCAATGTGCTAAAATTCCTCATCATTAACAGCATGCCCTTCTTGATACCTGACTGGAATATAAAAGAAACTACCATCAGCCCACCAGGGGGGCTATAAATTAATGTTTCATTGGATGAGAGATAACTTCCTTGATGTGACTCTGGCTTTTGGGGGCAACAAATAGTATCTGAAAGATGGCTGGCTGAAGCAAAAAAGGCATTCTACAATTAGAGCGATGATAACTGATCAGTAGAGACTTTAGCCTTTTGAGGCCTTGAATGCTGACAGCCTTCAGAACAGGCACCATCCTTATTTTCTGTAATATAATCAATGCCATTACAGAAACGTCTGCTTTGGGGAGAACAATGGGGTAGGCTTCAATTGTATTACATTTTAAAAATCAAAGTAGAATACACATACAAGAAACCTAAACAGTGACTCCACCCATGCAACTATTAACCCCATCAATACATGGAACATTTCCAGTCCCCCAGAATCTAAGAGCAAATTGTGAGTAAAGGGAGAGAAATTGAGTAGTCAGTCTAAATTAGTGAAAATAGACTAAAATGTAGAGAATTATATCTCTAATTGCATTTTCATTTCCATCTATTAAAGAAGGAGAGCAATTCAAATGTCACCTTGCATGCATGTGAAGCGGTATAATATTACTGGAAAGTAGATTTGTTAATTAAAGATGTAACTCCTGGGGCAACCACTCCAAATTCTTTTAAAGAGGTATAAAAGTGTATGTAAGATGTGATTACTTATATTTAATCATTACATTTCTTGTTCTTTTACATGGGGATGCATTTAGAACTTAAAGAATGTTTTTTAATATTCTCCCCTGAACTCTTACTATATTTATGTTTCCATTTGCTTAGCAAGTAATTTTATCAGAGAGGATAGAAAGAAAAAATGAGCACAGAAGTAGCTGAATAATTGGAACATCAAATTAGAGGGGTCTGGGCTGCGAAGTTTGTACAGGTAATAATAAAGAGTTATGTTCTGCATTTCTTGTCCTGGTCAGCTGCAGTATAGATAATTGGTGTTCCGGGGGGAGACGACCAGACTGCTGCTTTGAGCACCTCATGGAGTCACTCTCCGACGTGAAATATGCCAACACTTGAAGAATGAAAACAAGAGGTAGGAAAATAATGTCTGCCTGTCTTTCATCTAAAGTCAGATTTACTGCAGTAGATTGAAGGCATAACCATTTCTCTGGGAGGATACTGGCTAAGTCATTACATAACTAATGTTTTTCCAGTAACAACAGTACCTCGTATTTATAATTTGCTTTTAACTATTCAGTGGATTTACATGTCTTGTTTCATTTAAGATCATTTTAGATGTCTCCTAAAACACACCTGGATTCAAAACAATCCAGTTTGAATACTGGATTTCAAACATTGGTGAACCTTGCAACTGATTTTGGAGGAGTCCTAAGCTGTTGTGGATTGGCCCCCAAGAGTATGTCCTATGTAACAAGAATAGTGTATGTCTTTAAACCACCAAGGTTAGGAGGCTGACAGTTGACAGATTATTGTAAAGACCAAGTTCCTTTCCAAGTCCCTCCCAGAAATCATTTGCATGTTTTTCAGATATGGAGTGTTCAGAATTGTTTTTAATTTGGAGCCAAGAACTTTGTCTTTTCAGCTGATTCCTTTTCTTGTTTTTACCTGTATCCCCTTAAGCTGGGATTCTAGGGAGAGTGATTACAATCAAACAGGTAGTACCTTCTTTCTGTGACCAGCGAGAGAACGTTCTGTAAGGCAGGGGAATTACTGAGAGAACGAACAGCATATTTTAAGTAAAACCTTCTACAGTGAGATTAAATTAGGCATTTGGTGGGGAAGCGGAATTGCTTGAGGGCTTTACCAAGTTTGTAATATAGGTTTGTGATTCCAGAAATATTGGTCAAGAAGGAAAATAGTTATAACCTGCATATGTCTATCCAGCACTGCTCATGGCAAAGAACCTGAGAACAAAAGGCTACAGCTAACTGCCTGTCCATTTACCATGGCAGGGCGCTGGAGCCTGAGTTTAAGATCAGACTGTATGTGATTGCTATCTCAGTGGCCTAGAGTGACTTACTTAGCCTCTCTAGGACCTCAGTGCTCTCCCTGTAAAATGAAGATGTATAGGAAAACAGCCCAGAGAGGTTAAACCACCCACCCAATGTCACACAGCCAGTAAACAGCAGTGTTAACCTTTGAACCAGAGCAGATGTTACCTTGGCCTTAACTCTTACCCTCAATGGCTTGATGAGGCCCAGCATTCAGTCAAAGTGTTATTTGCTTTTGATACAGAGCCCATAGGTTCCAAGTTGTCCAAGACAGTTCAGTCTATGCCTCATATAATTAATTTTTTTTGAAAAAAAACTTTTTAAGACAGAGTCTCACTCTGCTGCCCCCAGCTAGAGTGCTATGGTGTTAGCCTAGCCCCCAGCAACCTCAACTCCTGGACTCAAGAGGTCCTTGCACATCAGTCTCCCAGTAGCTAGGACTGCAGGTGCCCACACCAATACCCTGTTTATTTTTATTTTCTTTCTTTCTTTCTTTTTTTCTTTTTTTGAGACAGAGTTTCACTGTGTTGCCCTTGTTAGAGTGCTGGGGCATCATAACTCACAGCAACCTCCAACTCTTAGGTGTAAGCAATTCTCTTGCCTTAACCTCCCAAGTAGCTGGGACCACAGGCACCTGCCACAGTGCCTGGCTACTTTTAGTTGCAGTTGTCATTGTTGTTTAGCAGACCTGGGCTGGGTTTGAACTGCCACCCTTGGTATATGTGGCTGGCGCCATAACCACTGTGCTACGGCTGCCAAGCCATGCCTCGTATAATTTTTAATAACACCCTCTTTCACTCCTGAAATTGTCCTTTCCTTGTTCAGGTAATAAATTCTATGGTGTCTCTCATCTTTGGTTACTGTTTATGCCACTTCTCATAAGGCCTTATTCTTCCATTACTACCCCCCGGGCCCCAGCACCATAGGATGCCCTGAGCTTCCTCCACTCCCCTGTCTCCGCACCTTTTAGGGCCAGGCTGTTACAGATGTCAGCAGAACTGCATCAGCAATTGCAGATGCCATAGCTATGCCTCTGCTCACCAGAATACCCTTCAGTCATCTTTGGGTCCCTCAGCCCACTCTCCCATTATGCTCTGACTCCCACTGCTCACACAGCGTTCTTACCGTGGGGATGTTCTCGTGACCACTGTGGATGCAGCTTCTGGCATTTGCCTTTTATTTCTATGCATCTCCTGATTCCAGAATACTCCCTGCTTTGTTTTCTAAACATCCTGACTTGGCTTTGTGATTCTGTTTCCACTCACGAGAAGCTCATGATCACAAATTATGAGGCATACAATATTCTCAAGCTGGGGGTCCTTCCGTAGAGAGATACTATTCACCCACTAGAAAGAAGGAGAATACTGGATACATGTTCTCCACTGAAAATCTCATTTGTTTAGATTTTATCCTTTACAAAATATTTTTTCAGATAAAATAGATGTCTATAAGTAGGTTATAAAAAACTTGCCTCTGATCTTAGAAACAAAAGAATGTGAGATTGAAACAATGAACCTATAATTTCTATCTGCTTAAAGGGGTAAGCAGATAGTTGGCTCCTGTTGCATCTTCCAGGGGATCTAGCTTCAGGGCGACGGCAGCCCCTCCATGGCCCATCCCCTTTGCTGAGTGAATCTGCTCCACATCGGCACAAGTGCCCAAAGCTAAGGATGCCGAGGCAGGGAGTGCAGGTAACAGGCCTCCTTGGTATCCACTTCGGATCTTGATGCCCAGCACTTTCTGCCATTATGCAACTCAGAAGATCCCTGCTCACAGCACTCTTGTACCACCATGGAGATCATTTGCTGAGAAAGTATGTGCCAGGCACACAGTGGGCCGCAACACACCCCTGTATCCATCCCTTCAGCTAAGATGGAACTGACAGTGGCTCATGTGTTAAACAGTTTGTCATCATCCGATACATTCCACAATACTGAAAGATTCTCATGATCATCCTTTCTACCTCTGTCCCACTTATTACTACTTTATCCTGATGTAAATGATATGATTCTCAATGTCATTAGGCAAATACCTGGCTCAAGGTCACATAGCTAGCCAATGGCTACCCCAGGCCCAAATCCAAGATTTTAAAAAATTCCTTCACATATCACTTTACTTCTTTAGAACATAAAACCAAAATAGTCAAAGAAAAGAGGTGGAAAATCCAGTGTGTTGAAAAGGAGTATTTGTTTTGATAGCTTGTTAAAAAAAAAAATAGACCTAGTGTAGCAGCCTGTATAGCCTATGGCTAGGAGGAGTGACTTATAGGAAACACCTGTAATGGAACACCTTGGTGAAAAGGGCATGGAGAGAGAGTTAGTTCTAACAAGCATGTGAGCTCGCGAGATGAGAGCATTGGTGAATTGGCAGTCTTTACACCTGTGGTGTTGAGAGGCATGAGATCAGCCTTATATTAGGCTGGAGGAGCAAGCAGTCAAAAAGCATCCACATTGTATCATGGATCCACTTACTCTGACTCTGTCTCTTCTTCCGCCTGTAGCACGCCAGCGTGGTGTCTCTCTGCTGAAGATTACCAAGCTCTGCTAAAGACTAAGATCTATCTGTTCTAAGAAGACTGCTTTACTCTCTCCAAGATTCATTTATTCTCTCTCTCTCTTTCTTTCTCTCTCTCTCCAGCTAAAGTAGGTAGCCCTCAAGCACCTAAAAGAAACTGTTCCTGAGCAAGGTAGCTTAGCAGTCCATGTCTAGAACTGACCTAAGCTGAGCCCGAAACCTGGCCAGTCCTGGGCCCTGATGAGTGGTGTCAGAAGCAGATCTTGACAACCTAGTATTGTATTTAAATGAGCATCCTGGCCTTTATTTCTGTGCAGGCGATTTAATATGCAGGAGGGAGGCACAGAGCAGTCTGACCATCACCACGCTGTGCTCGATGAATGTATCTGAATGGTCGAAAGGTGTAGATGAAGGAATTTGACAAATTTAAATGTCCTCTGACATTTACTTGGTAGCAAACAGAAGCATCAATTTCCTCAGCTTCATTTGCTTTGTTACTAAAAGTATACTCCTCTCTGTCTTTCTCTTACCCAGTTTTTAAAAATTATGTTAAATGACATCTTTTAAAAAGTGCCAGAACACTGGGGAGAACCACAGAACACTCAAGTTTAACAAGAAATGTGATTTATATCAATTAACTTGCCCAATGGGAAAATCTAGAAAGGAGGAAAGTAAAGTGGAAACAAAAATATTTAAAGTCGAATCTTTAGATCCGAAGGGAGTAGAATTTAAGTCCTAGAAACGCCTGCTCTACATCACAGCCTCAGTGGTGAGGGCATCGTCCTTGCCCAACACGTTGGATTCTGTCATTTCTGTCTTAATCAGGGATGGCTGATTTTTATAAAAAGAAACTCTCAAGGTTGCTCAAGGAAAGAGGAAGGCAATTTAAGGATACAACACACAGTGTAGAGTGATTTTTAAGAATATGAACTTTAGAATAAGACACAACCAAGTTGGAATCTTATTGCTTCTAGTCACTAACCATGAGACTTGTGAGGGCAAATCATGTAATCTCTCCAAGCCTCAGTTTAATCATCCATAAAATGGAAATAATAATTGTTCTTACTTTATAGGATTGAGGATAAAATGAAACAGTATATGCACAATACCCTGGGTATGTGTCAGTAACACTGGCCATTGTTTGTTTATTGGATACTGAGCTGAAGAGTTGATAGGAATGGAAAACACTCCACCTCTCTGGGCCACACATTCATGCTCTTGTCTCCTTTATACTCTTCTCCTTTTTGTTTTCTTTTATACTTTTCTGTTCATTGACTTCCTCAGTTTGCTCTTATCTCCATTGTGAAGGGCCAATAGGACCTCTAGTCTTAACTCTACTTGACTATATATTCTGATGTTTGTCAACAATTGACTACAGATTCTGAGCATCTTAGCTCCAACTAAATTCAGTAAAGACAACTTGATTAGTTGCTGGTCAGTTAATTGATTGATACCTTGAGTCAATTTTTCCCTTATAATAAAGGATAGCCATAAAGTTTGTGTGCAATTTAAAATTATTTAAATATTAAAATTTAAAATTGCCCATGAACTTTATGGCCACTGTATAATCCAGCTAATGGTCACATAGTTGACTTCCAAGCTCAAATAAGTGCTGCTATTTATCCTGACTTTGCAATTTGGGTGTTTTCTTCCATCATTCCAGGTCTTCTAGCTTTTAAAGTCAATGGTTTCCTTGTCTAAAACCCAAAATATCTGTCACTTAATATGTTTGGGCTTCTTGTAAGTTCTGCAGACCTTTCAAAGGGATATTTCGAAAGCTTCTGGACAAAGATAATTGTGTCAAAAGGGAAACAGCTGTTTCTGTATTTGCAGAGGAGAATAAAATTAAACAAATAGCAGAGAAGAGGCTCATGTGTAATTAGAATTGGATTAGAGCAGAGTTTGACTCACTACCCTGGAGCTGGATTTTTCTGCTTCTGTATCCAGCCTTTTCCATTTCTTTTTTAAATTTTTAAATTTATTTTTTATTTTTTTCTTCTTCCCATTTCTTGATTCATCTCATACTGTATCCTGTCTTTCATTCCACATTTCCTTTTCATTTCTCTGGGATTCTTTTCTCCCCACTCACAGATCATTTCTCCATCATTAGGCTTTATTACTACTTTGTCCCTTTCAAGATTCTTTTTCCTTTGACTTTTTTGTTTGTGTTGACAGTTTTGTTTTTGGCTGAAAGAAGGATACAGGAAGAACATGATCAATTCTTTTATCTGTTTCTGGGAATAATCATTTTAGCATTCTATGTGGTAAAATCTCACAGCACTCACTAAAGTCAGTTTCAAAAAAGCATAGTATTAATCTCTTGCTGTTTACATGTGAGCTGTTTCAGTCAGTTTTCCAAATGTTTGAATGCATGGTCTGAAGCTGTGGTTTACCTCCTGACTTTGTTTGGGAAGACCGAACTGAAACCGCAAGGCTTTTTCTTGTCAGCCTTTGTTCATGACCACGGCGATTCTTCCTTGAATCAGATTTACATTGTTGTGGTGTTTCTTGTATGCGGTAAAGTCACAAAGTAACTCAAACTGGAAATCTCTAAGTTCACATCTATCAGGAAAGATTTATGTGCGATGATAACGGTGCTACTAGCATTTTTAACTTTTATTATATATCAGCAAGAGCCGATCAGTATTTTTCATTGACTCTGTTGCACAAATAATTGTCAAGCACTTACTGAGAACTGGAAACAAAAGGAGGTAAAAGTGTACAAGGATAAATTGTGCAATTGTTTGAATTTTCTTGTGGAATAAGCTTGGAAAGGATTGTTAGAAATTTTAACACATTGATTTTAGACTGAAAAAGGAAAAAGTCACTAAAAAAAGAGTTTTGGTGTTTTTTTATTCATTTAAAAAAACTAAATGAGATGTGAAACTGATGGGAAACCACAAAGGAGGGGAGGGGAGAGGGAGGGTAGGTACGAACCTACCTACTGTGTGCGTGAACGCTATTCAGGCCATGAGCACAATAAAACCTGGACGTAAGCACAGTGTAAGATATCCAGGTAACAAAAGTATTGCACCCTTCGAGACTTTAAAACTTAAAAAAACCAAAGTGAATTTCAACCTTAACCTGAAATTTTAATTTAATGTCCACTTTGTATTTATTCACATATTTGACAAATGTTTTCAAGCCTCTCTTGTGAAGTAGGCAGTGCTCTGCGCTACAGATACAATGATATAAAAAATTGTCTATTACTGAGCTTAAAAAATAAGCTCAAAGTTATGGAGAAAATGTAAAAAGAGCTATGAGAGCGTCATGGGAAACCTAACTTAGTTATGATGTTATGATATAAAGGTGGATTTAGACGGTCTAGGGGGCAGTTCTGACTGTCCTACTTATGAGTTTTATGACCTTGGAAGGGTGACTTTACTTCTTCAAGCCTCCATCTGTGAAATGGACACAAATATTTCAGTGGCTTATTGCAAGAACTAGCACGTATTCATCCATAGAATATGAACTTTTAAAAAGTATCCTGTACTGCTAATTCTAATGAAGCAAGGAGAAGTAGGAAACCCAGAACAAGAAGTAGGAAAATAGACATTATCTGGAAGCATCTATGTTCATGAAATCCCAGCGCAATACAATACTAAGATAATTACCAGACTTGCTCTTAAGTCTTTCCTTATTCGGAAAGTCGGTGTTCCTGTTTCTGAATGTTATGAGGGAAGGAAGCTCTGTGTGGATCTGGCCTTGTTTATACCTGGGATTGCGTCTTACATCCAGTCCCACTGTTACCCACATGTCATCCATCTTAGTCCCTGACATGCCTTGAAATACAAGCTTTGCCTCGGCCAGGTCTCTTTTCACATTCTCCTTCCTAAAGCTAGAAGTGAAATAATTGCTTTTAAAGTATGTTTAGGGCTTCAGGAAAGTAATGGACATCCTGAGACCCAAATGCCTATTGCTCTAGTAAGTCTGCAACTTGGAGGCAGGCCAGGCAGCTGCCGTGGGCAGCCCTTTGTGTTAGTTCTTTGTGGTCCTGTGTTAGAGGTCTTAGAAAAGGCGGGTGAAGAGATATGTAGGTACAGAATTCTATCATCTTCTGCGGAAGTATTCTTCCATATCAGTTTTTGGTTTTAGAATAAAGACCAAAGCAATGATGATTGGCAGCATTTTTGAACCGCCCACAGTATGCTGAAGATTATGTCAAAGAATGTCCTGGCATGTCCATTTCTGATCGTCATAGCAACCTTATGGGGAAGGAACTATATCTGCTTTTTAGGGATGAGGAAGCTGAGCTTCAGAGAGACTGTCCCTTGTGTAAGGTTCCTAAGAGGCAGAGCTGGATTCCACAACTTCCTATTGTGTCCACTGGGACACAAGATAATGAGATTGTACCTACGGATGTTTATATTCAGCCATTCACTCTCCCATTCAACAATGACTTATTGATTATCTACTGTCTGCCAGACAGAATTCTTGGCACTGGAGGTAAATAAGTGAGAAACAGGAGAAACTTCTGCCCTCATGAAGCTTTTATTTTAGTACAAGGAGGACAATTTTATGTTATAATTGAAAGTGTTAAATGCTAATGAGAAAAATTAAGTAGGAGGAAGCATGGCATACTTTTAAATAGGATGGTCAGCAAAGGCTCAGTGAGGTGACATCTTACAGGCTTCAAACATAAGGCTTATCATTCAAGGCCTGCTGTGGAGAATGGACTAGGTGCAAATGCTTCTCCTTCCTCTTTAGAGACTCTTAGGAGGTCTTCTTCAGCATCTCTGAGCTAGCCATGTGTACACTGACCCCCGAATGTACGAAGACATATGCAAACATCCAGAATGAGAGTGGTTTTTTGTAGGCACTTCTCTCTTGAAAGTCACTGTGTATAGAAATAAACAAGTACTTTGGATTTGGAAATTCTATTAAGACCTCTTAGTTAAGGGCTGATGTTGAAATAGGTCTAGATGTGAATACTGGTTTTCCATCCAGAACAGGTTTGAAGATATATGTGAGGGTAAAACAGAGATGCTAGACAAATTTTCTATTTGGTCAAAAGCTACCAGCAAGTTTACTAGTGAAGAGAATCCCTGATTTCAATACCCTGAAATAGGAAAATCACAAAGTGAATCATTTGAAGCTTAAGTTTGCAGACTTGCTTCCTAGAATTCAACCAAAAAACATATAGCAACCATAGAAGATGGCAAGGATACACCTTATACACATGCACCTGTGTGTACCTATAAACTTACACACATTTCAATGTTTAGCCTTTCCTCAGTTGTAACAGTAAGAATCTCTAAGTTCGGCTTGGCACCTGTAGCTCAGTGGTTAGAGTGCCAGTCACATGCACAGAGCCTGGCGGGTTCAAACCCAGCCTGGGCCTGCTAAACAACAATGACAACTACAACAAAAAAATAGCCAGGCATTGTGGCAGGTGCCTATAGTCCCAGCTACTGGGGAGGCTGAGGTAAGAGAATCACTTAAGCCCAAGAATTTGAGGTTGCTGTGAGCTATGATGCCCTAGCACTCTACTGAGGGTGATATAGTAAGACTCTGTCTCAAAAAAAAAAATCTCTAAGATCAATGGGACAACTTCAATAGGTCATATGGTACCAAAGTGAACATGTGACTCAGGAAAGAGCTTTGGCTAGAGTAAACTTTTTTCTTTGCAGTTTTGACCAGGGCCGGGCTCGAACCTCCCACACCAGTATATGGGGCTAGTGCCCTATTCCTTGAGCCATAGGCGCTGCCCTAAAGTAAACTTTTTTATCATCTTTTAAGAAAATGGTCAAATGAACAGTATAGATAAGGTAGCAGGAGATATGTATAGTTTTTAAAAATCAAACTATTTAAAAGTGATTGGTACAATCTGAGCACTACTCCTTGGCCTATAATGAATGTGCTAACTACAAATTATTTTTATCTCTTGGCAGCTTCAGAGAAAACTTGTATTTGTTTGCTCTTAGTCTCTGCCCTTGAAAGCAAGATTGCTCCATCTCCTTAAAAAGTAGTGACATTAGGTTTAACAGTGATTCCAAGCGATCACCACCCTGTTATTCCTGAGATCTACCACTTGTGGGCTTTACTGGAGCTGTGTGTGAATGTCCTACAAATTGGTTACAGATTTTTTTTTTTTTAATTTTTGGTTAATATGAGGGTACACAGAAGTGGGTTACATTGTTTATGTTTGTAAGGTAAAGTCAGAGTCATCCTTCACCCAGGAGATGTGCCATACACCTCTATGTTGTACATGTTAGGTATGAACTTAGCAAATTCCCGTCCCCCCTCCCTCCTTCTTGAATTTAATCATGCTTTTCTTTTGTGTAAGCCTGTAGTTGTTAATTTACTAGTTTCAACTTAGTATTGAGTACATGGGATGCCTACTTTTCCATTCTTGAGGCATTTTACTAAGGAGAATGTTCTCTAAATCCATCCAGGTAAATACAAAAGATATAAAGTCTCCATCCTCTTTATGGCTGAATGATATTCCATGGTACACGCATACCCCATTTATTAAAGCTTCCTTCCTTGTGTTAATGGGCACTTGGGTTGCTTCCACTTTGCGACTGTGAATTGAGCTGCTATAAACATTCAAGTGCAAATGCCCTTATGATAAAATGATTTTTTTTTCTAATGGGTAGATACCTAGTAATGGGATTATAGGATCAAATGGAAGGTCTCTGAGGATTCTCCATACTTCTTTCCAAAAAGGTTGTATTAGTTTACAATACCACCAGCAATGTATAAATACATGTTTCCCTCTGTCCCCACCCACGCCAATATCTGCAGCTTTGGGACCCTGTGATGTGGGTTATTCTCACGGGGGTTAAGTAATATCTCAATGTGCTTTTGATTTACATTTCTCTGATGATTAGGGACGATGAGCATTTCTTCATGTGTTTGTTGGCTATTGGTCTGTCCTTTTTTTTTTTAGACAGAGTCTCACTATGTTGCCCTGGGTAGAGTGCCGTGGTGTCCCAGCTCACAGTAACATCAAGCTCTTGAGCTTAAGCTATTCTTTTGCCTCAGCCAAATAGTTGGGACTACAGGCTCCCACCACAGTGCCCGGCTATTTTTTGGTTGGAGTTGTCACTGTTGTTTGGCAGGCCCCGGGCAGGGTCCGAACCGGCCAGCTTTGTTGTATGTGGTTGGCGCCCTAGCTGCTAAGCTACAGCCACTGAGCCCGGTCTGTCCTGCTTAACATCAGCATTTCACTTCCCTTCGGGTGCTGGCTTTCAACCTGCCTTGCCCTTCACCATTTGTAAGTAGTATTAATTCCTGTTTCAATCTCTCCAGCTGTTTTTGAACCATCAACTCTGCTTTTACTGCAGAAGATTTCCTATTCATTACAGAATAAAAATGAACATGCCTCGGGGCATTTTACACTCTCCAAGCCTTCTTAGCGCTAAAGAAAAAAAAAGCTCTTTCTGTACCTCCTAAAACTTAATGTATTCTCTGAGCTAATTCGTGTCTACTGGTGATATGCACATGCACACATTCCTAAAACCCAAGACACTTCCCAGTTTTGACCAGTTTCATTTATTCAGCTCAATTTTTTCAATCCTATCTGAAACAGGTCAACACTACGGACCATACTGTGAATTGTGCAACAAAGTAATTCTGTACTTTCACAGAGGAATGTTTTCCTTCCTAAGTTTCATATACCGTGTTTCCCCCAAAATAAGACACTGTCTCATATTTATTTTTTTCTCAAGAAGACACACTAGGGCTTATTTTTAAGGAATGTCTTCTCTCTATGCCAAAATGCATGGCGTGGCTATGCAGATACGCTGCATAGTCATATCCATTACTAGGTCTTCTATTGGGGTAGGGCTTATATTTAACAAATGCATAGAAATCCTGCTAGGGCTTATTTTTTGAGTAGGTCTTATTTTCAGGGAAACACGGTAGTATTATATCACTCACCCAGGAACAATGAGAATTCTTATGGAAAAACCTGGTCCTTCACTGCTAGGCTCTTTCTTAGATTAAGTGAAATGAAGAAAAGAATATGAGGCAATTAAAATTAATAGGAAAGTAATGCTGAAGTTGAATGGAAATGTTGTAAACTATCTAGCAAAAGTCAAAAATTTAAGTCTTTCCAGGAAACTGGCTAGCAACTTAAAGGTTTCACTCGTCTAATCAAAAGATATTGGAGATCAGTGGGCAAGGTCGCATACGGGAGAGCAAGTACTCCTTTAAGTCATTCAAGTTCAGCACCTAAAGGTATGTCAATAAGCAGAAAAATAAACAAGTCAAATAAATCACATCTGTAGGTCATATTTGGTCTGTGGATCATCAGCTTGGCTACTGTCAAAACTAGCTAGCTTTTAGTTATCTGGGCCAGGAGAAAGAATAGGTAATCTAGATAGCTGATAGTAGAGACAACCAACTCCTAAAGACTTTCCAGATTACATTGCATTTGGATCTTTAAGGTTGGTTCTTTACTTGTCCAAATCATTATGCTCTTTCTTGGCTTTAGTGGAAGGCTGTTTGCAGAACACAACAAAATGGCATTTTTGGCTAGGCACAGTACTAGGCTGTAATCCTAAGTACTCTGGGAGGTTGAGGCAGGTAGACCGCTTGAGCTCATGAGCTCTAGATCAGCCTGAACAAGAGTGAAATTCCATCTTTACTAAAAATATAAAAACTAGTCAGGCCTTGTTGCAGGCTCCTGTAGTCCTAGCTATTTGGGAGGATGAGGCAAAAGGATCACTTGAACCCAAGAGTTTGAGGTTGCTGTGAGCTATGACACCACAGCATTTTAGCTTGGGCAACAGAGTGAGACTGTGTCTCAAAAAAGAATCAGATCAAGCCCCCAAAGAAGAAAATGTCATTTTGATGTTTAAAATTCATTCTACTTAATCTACAAGGAAGGCCAGCCAATTGCCAACACTTACATCGTCCCTTTCTGCATCACATGGTTTTATAACCCAGTATTACAAGCCCCCTTGTCTTATACCATTTAGCCTGCAACTCACTTCTGAAAAAATGTCATGTATGTGGATATATATATTTGGATATTGTTCTCACGGATATCCACATATAGATTCCAAAGAAATTGGCTCTTTTCCAGTATCTCCTTTCATTCTTGCCTCATGTTTCCAGTAGATGAGAAGAGTGTAAAATCCACTCTTTGCAGACAAGAAATTCTCAGCCTTTCTTTTTCTTTCTTTTTTTTGAAAATGTGTATTAGAACCAGACTCAGGCCCCGGAATTTGGAGGAAATTTCAGTCATCATGTCAATTAAATGGTAGGGTCTAATTATTTGTAAGGATGAGATTATTTCTTAGACAGATGAGTAAAAAATTCCCCTGTAGTTGTTCTCTTCTTCCCATTAGCATCTCCATCCCTTAGGGGGTCAATATCTTGAAGACTTCCTTCTGATTACTCGATAACATGCTCAAGACCTCATGCTCTGGCCTCACATTCTTCTTTTCCTATCAACACTACGTTGTTGCCTGTCCTGTGTCCCATTCCGTCAGATCCTATGTGTGGCTGAATGTTACACTCGTAGGGAGTGTGTTGATATTCTAAGGCAAGGTGAGAGAGACTTCTGGCTGGGCCCCAAATCATACCTGTGTAGGACTATTCTTCAACACAGGATTACGTCCAAGGATGTGCAATACGACATAAAGAAGTATTTCTCCCCCAGCCAAATAACCTTTCCAGCAGCAGGGCTCAAGGGATAGTTCCTACCCCAGCATCATCATCTGGGAACTTGATAGAAATGCAAATTCTTGGAGTTAAACTAAATCAGAAACTGTGAGCATAAGGTCCAGCAGTCTGTGTTTTGATAAGCCCGCTAGGCAATGCTGAGGCATGTTAACCTTCCAGAACTGCCTGAGAGTATTTCCCTCCACAGCTCTGTTTGATTTTTTCCCACCAATCACCCCCAACTGTAAATTCCAAAGGAGCAGGGAGCTCACCTGCTTGTTTTCCATGAAACTCCTAGGTTCTAGCATTAATGCCTGGCACACAGTAGGTGTGTATTTGTGTCAACAGATATGTATTTGTTGAAAGTATGAACAAATACATGAGTGATTACCTAAATGCCAACTTCTGTAGTGACTTACAGTATATACACACCACAAATGTCCCAGCCCTTATGTTGGCAGGTTAGCTTGGGGTCAAGTAGGGATTCCTGAGCTGTGCTACTTAGGTTTAAATCTTTGCAGCCCCTTCCATCACCTGTACAACCTCCGGCTTGTTGCTTAACCTCTCTTTGGGCTTTGATTTTCTCTTTTGCAATATGAGGATAATAATAGTACCTCAACCTTATTATTATTTTTTAAGAATAAGTTTTGGTGGTGATTTTGTTATGATTTTGCCACTAGGGTTTTCTCCTTCCCAAGTGGTAGGCCAGGCCACTCTCCACCCAAAGGTTTGGATAGAGTTTGCCCTGCCCCTTTAGCATAATATTAAGAGAACTCTAGTCTTGCAGACCTCAGTCCAATGCCTAGTTTTGCTGTTATCCCCACCACAATTTATCATGTCCTTTATAACTGCTGTTCGTATTTGCATTGCAAATAATATATTGTGAGAATACTTAAGTGGGTGCTCTTAATCTGGTTGCATAAACAATATCATTGGTTTGATATGATTTCCATGGTAAAGCCTCTCTCTTTTCTCACTTTTTGACACAGACCCGTATTCCCTTTACCTTTACTAAGACCTCAAACCGTTGTCATGGTTAAACCATTAAAATACAAACAAGTTGCAGGATTCTTTTCCTTCTGCTACATGAAGTAATGTGCTATTTATTATCTCTTTCTGACTAATCCTCATTTTGTTTTTAATGCTCAGCATTTTCCTTTCTCTGGAGAGCCATAGGTTTGGCAGGAGTTCAGTAAAAGGCTGAAAATACTTCTTAGAAACTATTTTAATCCCAAATAGTTAACACTGGGAGAACAGGTTGAAACATATGTAATGTGGGCACCACAGTGTACCCGATTATCTCCAAAGGGCAAGAGGGGACAGAAGTAAAGACTGTGCTTCCTGGAGGTCAAGTGTAAAGAACTAGAGAAATGCCTTCTTTGGCTTTCCAAGGGTCACAATGTCAACTGAAGAATAGGACGATAGGACAAAGGGAACAGCTTGATAACACCGAAATGAGTGTATTTATTTGCACAGCTCCAGCCCAACTATTGCAGCTCTTTTCCTGTCCGCTGACAGCTGTCCTAAGTATTATAACAAGATCCAGAGCAGGGTGTCAAGAAACTCTAATGATGCGCTGTACAAAGTGGATGAAAGGTGACAAGGCAGAGAGGAACGGATACAGAAGTTTTGCCTCAAAAATCGTGTGACTTTCAGAAGTTCTTTGTTTCAGCTCAAACCTTTGAGCTGACAGGAAGACAATAGCTCCTGCCTAATGTTTCTGAAGATAGACCTGGGTGTCCCCAAGTTAGAATTGCCTTCTAATTAGATAAATGCCATTTGGGGTGTCCTTGTGGCATTGCAGGGGACAGGACGAGATATCTCTGGTCCTCATTCCCATAGTTTTGTCCTGCCATTTTTTCCGTATATTCACACATACAAAATCCTCAGTAAAGCACTCTCTATTATGGTATTGCTATAAGGCAGTATTTATTATTCGATGTCTGCAGTGTGACTATTGGACAATGTAGTTTTCAGAAAGGAAATATACTGTCACAAATGTAACACCACCTTGCAGGCTCAGTTAGGGGAAAAACATGAGGTAAGGTGGAGGAAATCCTTAGTATTAAAGAGAAATTATGACAAGCTGTGAAAAGTTCCATTGGTTTTTATACCACTCAAATCTTTCCTTTAGGACCAACGTCTATGAAAACACACTACTCCTGGAATTTGCCCTGTCAAAGCCAAACATATTTTTTTAATTGAATCTTGCTTGGAGAGCAGTGAATTTTTTTCATCTGTAATTTGCTTTTTATGTGACGGGAGAGACATTCTATTTCTCTTCTTTGGGGAATTGTCGTATTCTTGTAAAAACAATCAATGTTGAGCCATTTATCTCCTGCCCCCCATCACACTGTGATGTGGGATATAAGTATGTGTATGCTCACAATATAGACTTTTCATTGCTGTACTTTACAGTCATGTTGGCAAGTGGCCCTCATTTATTTTCTAGAACATTTTGAACCTGATGACAATTCTTTAGTCTTTGTTTGTTAACTGTGTCCTGCCTGTCTACCTTTTCATGTAATAATTGCTCTCAGGGAAAAAGTAAAACAGAAATGGAGTATTGCTTTGTTTAATATTTTTCAAATCAAATACATCATAGCACACATCTGTGAAGATACATTTCAGCTTTCATCAAATTCTGCCATGGCTGTTTTGAGGATTGATGATCCCTTCATGTGGGTGTGTTTCTGTAGCTGATGTAATAATGCTGAGCAGACTAGGTTAGATTTATGTTCTGACTCAGGTGAAAAAGAAAAAGTCTTGTTGAAGGGAGAAATGATTGAAATCTTCACTCCTCAAATTTTGTTACTTGCAGAACAAATGCTTTGGGGACGGAAAATACATATAGCTGGGGGAACTTTTCTTGGTGGAAAATGTGGAAAAGCCATATTCACTTTTCCCAGGTGTGGGGTGCAATTCTCCGTCAAGGAGAACATAGGCCCTAGTCACACATCAACAGGCAACGGGAACTGCCAGCTTCCCTTTTCTTGGTCTCTTTTCTTGGGTGGTTCTGTGTCTCAAATGATTTTTGCCAGCAACTGTGATCCCTCGTCCCATCTTTGTCCCTCATGTGTCATTTTCATCCATTTTCATTCATTCATTCCAAAGCCTGTGAACACAGCTGTTGCATGTACCCAGGACTTAGAGGGAGGATAGGCTGTGGTGAGGATCACAAGATCATATAGAACATGAAGCAACTAGGATTTTATTAAGAGGCATCTCTATATTTCAAAGTTCCTTGGCAACTGCTTTGCCTTAGTTTGGATAGGTTATAAACAACAGAAATTAATTGTTGTTCTGGAGGCTGGCAATCTGAGAGCAGAGTGACAGCATGGTTGGGTTTGAGTGAGGGCCCTCTTCTGGGCTACAGGCTGCTAACTTCTTGCGCCCTCATTGGCAGAAAAGGGGAATGGGTGTTCTCTCAGGCCTCTGTACTTAGGGCACTAACCTCTTTATGAAGATTCCACCCTTGCCCCCTAATTATCTCCCCAAAGCCCCACCTCCAAATGCCATCACATTTTGGGCTAGGATTTTAACATAACAATTTTGGGAGAACAAAACATTCAGCCAGTTACATTCCACCCCCAGACTCTACAAATTCTTGTGCTTCTCATATGAAAAATACATTCATTTCATCCTAATAGCCCCCAGAATCTCAACTCATTCCAGCATCAACTCTAAAGCCTAAAATCCAAAGTTTCATCTAAATATTTAAATTAGATGTGGGTGAGACTAGAAGTACAATTCATCCTGAGGCAAAATCATTCTCCAGGTGTGAAGCTGTGAAATCAAATAACTTATTGGCTTCTAAAACAGAATGGTGGGCTGGGCATAGCACGGACATTCCCATTCCAAAAAGGAAAAGTATAAAAGAAGAAAGGGGTGATGACAAGTCCAAAAGTTGCCACACCCTGGTTCCGTGGCTCATGCTTCCAATAGGAATTTCTTATAGGCTGCTGAGAGTATTAGGTTATAAGCTCCCACCATATTGCTGGGAGTCCTGAAATATGGACTCCTCCCTGGAGTCCTCAGACTCCCCTAATTCTCTCTCTAAGTGTCTGAATAGGAACAGAAGACAAAGTCAAATGGAATAACTGAGGAAAATTTAGTAAAGCTCATAGACCGGGTATAGGGGAACAAACCAGTCCCTGGTTTATAAATGAGATAGGTTCTAGGTTTGTTCTTAAGTTGAATTTTGTGTGTAAATTGTAACAGGTAGATTTACCTATTACCTGTAATGGTTCCTGTTTGTAAGTGTGAGTCATACGTTTATAACTTGGGGATTTGTTGTAATAGCCTCTGTAAGTTGTAGGTAACTCAGATATCTGTAACTCAGGGACTGCTGTATATATAGTCAGTTCTATTATAACACTTGTTTTTAAAACATAATTTTGTTCCAAAACCATTGATCTATTTGAGATGAACCTGAGCATAATATTATAGCTCATGTGTGATTTCATCCATGAAGTTAGGTAAACACAGAAAATGACATCCAGTTGAACCAAGCAGTGTAGGGCCACACAAAACACACACGCACCCCTCAAACATCTACCATCCACCCTCAGTTTACCACGTTGCCATGAGTCATCCCATGCACTTCTGGCACCACACTTTTCTTTGAATTTCAGATAATTCCCTCCCACCACTTCACAGTAGCTCACAAGCTGCATCCCTCCCCATGTCCTGTTCCACAAGCAAAGCCCAGGTCTTTTTCAAGAGACAGTGACATGTTTATTGCCATATTTATGTATTTCTTCATCATTTAACAAGTGTAATACTGTCTAACATTTTTACTAAGTTCCTATCTTTTTTAGATGCAGTTTTTATATGTGTGTACCTCTCACCCTACTTCCCCCTAAGTCCCATGGATTTTTTTTTGCATAATTTTATAAAGCATGATGATTTGGGGAATGCCTATACCACATTCTAGCAGAACTGACTTCATGTTGTAGCACCCTGTGGCTGGCAATGGCAGGGAGCATTACCACTCTAAGCCTAAAGAAGAAGAATAGGGAAGAGGTCACCGAAACACAGAAACAGAGAGGGTCCCTGTGAGAGAAGGATGTCTTGTTCCCACAAATGCAAGGGCTGCGACCCCATGGTGCAGCACGTGGACAGCCTGGGGAGTAAACACCCTGAGCTCAGTCTCCAATCTTTGGCAGTTATCTCATTTTGGCAGAAGCCAGCTGCAAGCCATTGGGCTCAGGAGTCCATAGTGTCCGACTAAGCACAGAACAGAACAGAGCAGGGTGGGAGGATCTTCTTGTTCAATGGCATTGGGGAAGTTATTTTTTAAGGAATTATTTTTATTTAATTATGTAAATCAACTTTATTCCTCTTTTTCTAGATCATATCTAGTCTGGGGGTGAGGGATGGTTGAGGTGTGTTTTGAATTCCTTTATGTGATGTTGAGTCATGTAACTCCACAAGAGGAGGCAAAAGAGAGGCTCAAGAAAAGATAATATTTTATCCTTAAAGGTCCTAGTGACAGGATGCACCCCAAGCAAGACCATATGGAAAAGATACCAGGAGGTGGTGCTTAGGCCATGGTCGTTATTGAGGTTTTCATGGGAAAGGCAAGGCAGTGCAGGGTAAACAGCTTAGGAGTAGCTAGTTTGGTAATTTGGGGCAGCCTCTATCTAAAGGCTGTCCCTAGTTGCTTGGTCCTGGCTGGGCCATGATTACAGCAGAGGAATATTGTCTCCTGTGGTGTACCATCCAGTGGAGGATCAGAGGTGTGACTCTTTCAA
Source organism: Galagoides demidoff (assembly GCA_963574575.1). NCBI lineage: Eukaryota > Metazoa > Chordata > Mammalia > Primates > Galagidae > Galagoides > Galagoides demidoff. The sequence continues at coordinate 28,611 of CAUYQV010052555.1, forward strand.
AGGGCGAAAATGTCTCCATCTTTAATGCTAGAATATCAGAATTTTGCCTCAATTGGTTGGTTACTGATGGATAATTTATTATTTTCTGTGCTTGGTCAATACAAGGAGAAAATATTTCTAGAACTTCAACTGTGTTGTTAAAGCTGTAAAAACAATGTTTTATGGGACTTTTTTGGGTGTGTTGTTGTTTTGACAAGGAATGTCTTATCTTCACTCATGCTACGGTATAAGAGAGAAATACTAGGGAGGTAGAATAATTCACTTGCCTATGTGACCCTCCTCGGATAAGGAGGTTAATTTTTTTAATAGTCACATCACAAGACAGCTGGCCATGTTCACCTAACGTTCAAGGGTGGGGGTGGGAGAAAAGTGACTTGAAGCCAATCTCTGTAAAGGCTGTCAGTTTTTCAGGTACCTCAGCTTGACCTGAAATTCAGAAGAGACCACCTGCTCAGTCTTAAGGGCGGTTATATAAAAGGATGTGAAAACTGCAAGGAATCAATTTATTATTGATTAGGATTTGTCCTCCCTGCCCAGAAACAGTCTGCAAACAAGAGGAGAGATTTTTCACATGGTCATGTAGAGTTAAGATGTTTATATGAGAAGAAAAAAACATAATAAACATTAACCTTCAAAAAATGAGTAAAATGTATTTTTTAAAATTTCTTTTCTTTTTTTTTTTAAGAGGCACAAGTTTTATTCTTTAGTAAGTAAAATTGGTCTAACATTACCCTTACTTCACTGAGTTATATGCTAGGATGATTATGAATTTGGCTGCAATAAACATTCTGGTACAAATATCTTTGTTGTAGCCCAAGTGCCCATCAACCCACGGATGGATCAATAAATTGTGGTATATGTACACCATGAAATACTATGCAGCCCTAAAGAAAGATGGAGACTTTACCTCCTTCGTGTTTACATGGATGGAGCTGGAAAATATTCTTCTTAGTAAAATATCTCAAGAATGGAAGAAAAAGTATCCAATGTACTCAGCCTTACTATGAAATGAATTTATAGCTTTCATAGGAAAGCTATAACCCAATTATAACCCAAGAATACGGGGAAAGGGGAGAGGGAGGGGAGGGGAGGGGGGAGGATGGGGAGAAGGAGGGTGATTGGTGGGATCACGCCTATGGTTCATCTTATAAGGGTACATGTGAATCTTTCTAAATGTAGAATATAAATGTCTTAACACAATAACTAAGAAAATGATATGAAGGCTATGTTAACCAGTTTGATGAAAATATTTCAAATTGTATATAAAAATAGCACACTGTACCCCCATGATTGTATTAATGTACACAGCTATGATTTAATAAAATGTATATATATGCTAGGGTGAAGTGGAAAGCTCATAGTGGTTAACCTATGACTGGGGAAAATGATTTGAGGATATTGGTAAGTTAATAGGGATAATGGAGGTGAAGACTTAGATACTAATGGAGGCTCACAGACTTTTAAAAGTTGAAATATAACTAAAATACTGTGAAATCCAGTCCCTTAAAGTGTATAATTCAGTGTTATAGCATGTTCAGAAAGTTTCTGACTATCACCACTATCTAATTTCACATTTTCTTCACCCCCAAAAGAAACCCAGTACCTTTTAGTAGTCACTGTCCATTCTTCATACCCCCTGCCCCTGGCAACCATCCATCTACTTTCCGTCAAGTGTGTTTGCCTATTCTGAACATTTCATATAAATTGAATACTGCTACCTATGACCTTTTATGTCTTTCATTTAACATTCTGTCTGAAGTGTTGGTCCATTTTGCACCATACTTTGAAATTTTAATCTTTTTATTTGCGAGTAACATTCCATGTGTGGATATATCACATTTTGTTCATCCACTAGTCAACTGATGAAATTTGGTTGTTACTAGCTATGGGCTATTATAAATAATGCTGCTATGGACAAGTTTTTGTGTGGACATATGTTTTGATTTCTCTTGGACATATATGTGGGAGTGAGATTTCAGGGCAACTATTGATAAACTGCCAACTATTTTCCAAGTTGAGTGCAAATCTTTCCATCTACATTAACACTGTATGAGAGTTCCAGTTTCTCCATATCCTTGTCATTTCAGTGGGTGTAAAATCATATTTCATTGGGGTTTTCACTTGCACTTCCATGATGGCTAATAATGTTGAGCCAAGTTTTGTGTACTTCTTAGCCACTTGTATATCTTCTTAAAAGAGATGTCTATTCAGATCCCTCACTCATTTTTTAATTGGGTCATTTTATTGATGGAATATTTATTGTCATTTTACTGCTGCATTGTTGAGAGTTTTTAAAAATATATTCTAGATAGGCCCAGCGCTATGGCTCACACCTATAATACCAGCACTCTGGAAGGCTGAGGTGAGTGGATTACCTGAGCCCACAAGTTCAAGACCAGTCTGACCCAAAGTGAGACCCCACCTCTACAAGTAGCCAGGCATTGTGGTGGATGCCTATAGTCCCAGCTGCTCGGAAGACTGAGTCAAGAGAATCGCTTGAGCCTAAGAGTTAAAGGTTGCTGTGAGCTGTGACACCATAGCACTCTTCTGTGGGTGACAAAGTGAGACTCTGTCTCAAACTATATATATATATATACATATATATATTCTAGATAAAAAACCCTTATCAGATATATGATTTACAAACATTTCCTATCATTCTGTGGGTTATCATTTTTCACTTTCTTGATGTTACCCTTTGAGTGCAAACATTTTTAAATTTGATGAAATCCCATTTGTTTATTTTTCTTTTGTCACTTGTACTTTGCCTAACCTAAGATCTTGAAGATTCTCCTGTATTATCTTCTACTAGTTTATAATTTCATGTCTTATATTTAAGTCTGTGATCCATTTTGAATTAGTTTTTGTGCATGGTTTGAGGAAGGGGTCCTACTTTATTTTGTTGTATGTGAATATCAAGTTATCAAGTTGACCCAGCACCATTTGTTGAAAAGAGGTTTTTTTCCTATTAAGTTTTTGGGTACCCTTTTTGTAAATCAATTGATTATACATACAAGTTTCTAGACTTTCAATTAAATTTCAGGTTGTGAAGTGTGGGAATCACAGGCTCAAATGATAGTTGAGGGCATTCAAGCAGATGACATAAATTATTGAAGTAGGCCAGATATACCTGGGAGCACTGACTTCACCCAGTGGTTGCCAGATGAGAATATGGGATAAGGTTGGTCATATCTTCTGATTTCTCAAGAGATGCCAGAAATTTAAGTGTTTGGCAAAAGCACCTTATTTTTTATGTAGGCAACTAATTAAATAGAAAAAAAAGTATTAACTGGCCTACAAAAACACACCTTTAGGCTTTTAAAAAAAATTTCAGATACACCTCAACTTCTACATTGTATTATCAATAAGGTTGCCAAGCCTCAGAGTTTAGGTGACTAATTCCAGGTTTCATAGTTAGTTTCTACCTCCCAGTTTAATATGCCAACCTGCTAAGAATTCACTATTTTCTTATTAGCATGATTAGATAAAGAGTTTTCATTTGATACTAAAATACCTCTGAGGCCTAAACAAATGTGTTTTTTTGGAGTTATGTCAGTATCATTTCTCCATTGTCATTGTTACAAAGGAGACACTAACTGTTTTCAGAGGTGTAATAGAAAGGCTCTGATTCTGAAAGTTGGGGGGAAAAGTGCATGAAAAAGGCAGTTCGCCCTCACAGAAAACACACACACAAAACAAACACTCAGCCTCTCCACCCATCAATGAGAAAAGCTTGCTCATAATTGCTCAGTTGCCATAATTGCAAATAACTCTCACCTGAAAACATTAAAACTTACTATTCTCTATTTTTCTCTGCCATGTCCACGTTCAAAGCTTTTGTCAAAAGCAGACATTTCCTTTCCTGAGATCCTCTCAATGCTATTGTTTTCTCATTCCAATAACCAGTCCTAGAGGGAAGTTTCCAACTCCTGTGACAGAATCTATTCAAGAACTATTAGTATCCAGCAATATGAAAACTCCCATTGCTCAACTCTTCCACATTTGATTCCGTTCAGCAAATGTGTAATGAAGACACATATGGTGGATAATAGTCATGGGAGTACTCAAATGCATAAAAACCATGACAATCCAGTAGACAAACATATTAATCAGAAAGAAAAAATTATGATGAAAGGTACCAATAATAGACTATAGCAGAATGGAGCAGGGACTTCTGGTTAGGGTAGTTAAGCAAGACTTCACATTGTGTGGACCTTTGTGTACACCCAGCACCCACCCAGACAAAGACAAGTAAACACATAGAGATTTGGAGCTAATGGGCTACATCTACATGTGATTTTGTCAAGCCAGAGAACTAGTGAAAATATTTGGCCATCCTAGATCCTTTACCTTTTTGGCATCAGCCAACTACATGTATGATGTTTAGATAAAGAAACTGAATAATTGATGGAATTTTTACTTTCATTCAGTTCAGAAAACCAATACCATATAGTTTGCCAAATCTTGAGATTTTATTGCCCTCCTAATTTATTTCCAAGTAGTAGAAGAGAATTTGGAAGTAATCAAGAAGTTGTCTGGGGAAAATAAAGTTGTTTGAGATTACCAAATCTTCCTCCTTGGTTTCACAGAAAGGCACCTTGGTTATTTACAAAATTTGTTTATAACAAGTTACTTTTACTGTGTGATGAGATTCTTGTTATTTTTTCTTTGCTGGAAGACCTCACTGTTATTGAATTTTTGAGATAAGATGGTAGGTAGTCTGAGAAGCAGATGCCAAGTTGAGATTAAATGAGCAAGGATTTTTAATTAGAGGAATCATCTGTGCTCGAGAACAGGGGAGGAGTGGGTAAAGATGGGAGAGCCTCAAAGGATGAAACAAGTGTGCCCTGCATGAAAGGAGTGGGAAGGAAACATTGGGCAAAAGCCTCTTAGACTGCTATGCCTCTAAGGCAGTGGTTCTCAACCTGTGGGTCACAACCCACAGGAACTGCATTAAAGGGCCGTGGCAGTGAGGAATCCTTGAGACCAGGTTGGCTGTGAGAAGAGTCCCCTGTCTTCCAGGAATGGGGCTGCTTTAGTATCTCTACCGTGCCCAGCCATTGTATTGAAGTAGTCTGTGAGAAGAAGGTGCAGGTGTGGTGGTAAATTTCAGAATATAACTGTTGACTGTTGGTTAATTGTAATTGGAAGTTCCTGAGGGGCACTTTCATGGCAGACAAAAATGGTAATTTTGTTAGAATATAGATTTAGATTAGCTGTAATAAGAGAGTCCAAAACACAGAGGCTTAAACAAAATAGAATTTTATTTATGCCTCATTGGAAGCTCAGGCTAGATATTGGAGGTCCAGGCTCCTTCTGTCTTGTTGCTCTGCTAACCAAGGATTGTTACCGAAACCAAGGTGTCAATAGGACTGTGCTCTTTTTGGAAGCTCTGGGGGGAAATCTCCTTTCTGCTTCTTTCAGCTTTTGGTGGCTGCTGGCATTTCTCACCTGTGATGGAATCACTCCAGTCCCTGCCTCGGTCATATTGCCTCCTCTTCTCCTGTAGATAATCTCCTTTTGCCTCTTTTATATAAGGACATTTGTGGTTACAGTTAGGGCTTTCCTAGATAATTCAGAAAAATCCTGAATGAATCTAATGACACCTGTAAAGAACCTGTTACCATAAATGATAACATTCTTAGTATTTAGGGATTAAGACTAAGATATCCTCAGAAGCTTATTAAAGGTATTTTAGTTTGACTCTTAAAGTCAAAATCTTCCCATCAACTCCAAATTGTGTAATTGGTTGAGTACTTTGAGCTCCAAGAGGGTTGGAGTGGAAGTTTATTGCTTTTTCTGGTAATGTTACTCTGACTTTCCTTTGGGCAAGTAACTCCTCCCAAATTGCAGCCCATGTAATATGTGATGCATGTAGCCTAAAGCTGGCCAATTTGTATTTTCCATTGGCTTAAGTTTGAGTCAAAGATCAGAAGAGATTCCCCCAAAGACTGTGGATTTTTTTTTTATGGGAACTATTGGGAAGGGGTAGTTATATCAACAGACATAAACTGGAAGTTCTGATAACTCTCATTCTGTGGAATGTAAAAAGCCCATCTGAGAGTGGCAGAAAAAAGAGAAAAAGCTGAGAGATGGGGAGGGATATGTTCTTGGTGGCATCATTTAAGTGCCTATCTCCAGTCATATCTGAACCAAATATACCCTCAGACTGTTTACGTGAGCCAGCAAGTGGCTCTGCCCTACCCCTGCTTTTACCTATTCTTTTGCCAATTGGATAGGCTTCTGACACTTGTGACCAAGAGGACCATATACCAAAAAGCTGAGCCATTTGCTAAAGGAAATACATCAAGTTCTAAACAAAGTCAGGGTTAGATCCACATCTTCTCCCTTTTAAGCTACTCTATGAAGCTGCCTTTCTTTCATTTCACATAATGGCTGTTGACCAATTTCTTTTGATTCCACTCTAAAGTGGAAGTTACTTAGTTATTTCAGTCATTCTTTTTTTTTTTTTTTTTAAATTTTATTGAATGGTAACTATGTACATTAATGCACTTCTGGGGTACAGTGTGGGGTGTTCACGTGCAATCCGAAATACTTCCATGAAGTAGTCACTCTTCATTGTTAAAGATTGCTTGAGTTTTTAATGTGATTTCCTCTCATCTAGCCTACACATTTCAACAGCTTATCAAAGAAAGATCATCAATGAACAGAAGTAACAACATTGAGTACCTAGTTTTGTCTGAGAAGGCAAAGAGAGTAATTAAAAAAAACTAACAATAAGTAAGGAAGGAAGAGATTGATGAACTTGTCTCTTGCTGTATCTGGCAGATTTATAATGCAATAAAAAATGTGTTCTGCAATCATTTAGCCCATGTGGTCAATATTAGACTTTTCAGTCAAAACTGCTCATGTCTTCAAGAGGCTCTGAAGCTTTTTATTTATGTGAAAGATGCTTGCTAAAATGTTGAACTCAACATTCCCCCTGAAGTTCTTTCAAGACTTTTATTATGAATAGTTCAGTTTTAAGAAATTCCAGATGACTTGGGCAAACCAAGATGAAAGATAAAGCACAGAAGCAGCTGTGCACAAGAATTATGCAGAAGTATGCAAATTCTACCCTTGGTGGTGATGGAAATGTTAACCTTATGTTTCAGTAATAATAACTACACTGATCTAATAGTGAGCCAGGAGGGGCGGAGGGCATTTGGAGTTAGGAATTAAAAAGTAAAGAAGGCTTTTTGTCCCCCGTATGACATGGGGTTATTTGTCTGAAAACCTTATTGTTTAGTGCAGTTCACCATAGAAACAAATATTAACAATGACACATTCATGGCATAGGTACCTGTCATTAAATGTAAACCTGTTTGATAGAATTTGAGCCTCAAAGCTTCCATAAAACAGGGTACTGATTTATCTTTATAGAAGCTGAATTCTTGAACTTAATAAACCTTTTGACAGTGTTAGAATTCAGTAGCAAGTATGGGTCAATCTTTTTTATGTTGGGTAGGAAGAAAAATGGTTCAGGAGCTTGAGAAAATGGTAAAGAGAAGGTTTCAGAGCTGGGCAAGTGATATAAAGTACTGGAAATAATAATTAGCTGTCACTAATTGAACACTTACTATGTGCCAGGCTAAATAAAGCATTTCAATGTTACGATGTCATTAAAGCTTCAGGATACCCTCATGGGTTAGGGGAAATAGAGTCTTCCCTTTGGATTTCAAAGATGGAAAGAAAGGCAGCAGGATCTATTCAGATATATCAGAGCTCTTAAACACTCTGAAATATTTTAGATACCCTCAAATCTCATCCTGTAACACCATGCCACAATCTAGGGTACTGTGTTTTCCTCTCCTGTAACCCAAGTTTTACAGGGGGACTTCAGAGTAGCCAGTTCTTTTCAAATCTTTCTTTTATTTTTTGGTTTCTTTTAGGTGTTTAAGTCAATCTTCATTTTTCAAGCAATACATAAATATATTATTTTCTGAAACTGAAATAAAAATGAAATAAAACATTACAGGTGGGTCTTCAGTTCGTTTTGCCTGTCACCACTACCTTGTTCCATGATGACTAGTCCTTACAGTTCACCTTGGCCTGAGGGCTTTCCAGGAGGACTCCTGTCTTTCTCAGACACTCTTAGCCTATTGTTCTTCTGTGTTTGACCTACTCCTTTCCCTTGTGGTCTAATTTAAATTCTAGCTCCTGCCATCATGCTGACTTCTAGCCAGTAGGGAATGAGAACAATGGAAGGTGAGGGCCAGCTCATATCCTTTAAAGATATGAACTAAAAGGGGCACATGACTGTTGTTCACATCTCTACTTCCCAAAGCAACGTCACTTGGCTAGGTCCTTTGTGTGTTAGTGTAGAGTTATGGCAGCTGGTGCTACTAGTTTCCCAATATCTTCTTTTTTCAGCATTGGATTTCCCACATCCATTGTCCTGAAAAGTTGTGAGGCCTGTCCTGGTCTGACAAATAGGTCTCAAAGCTGACTAGGCAGACTGTATGATCGACCACCCTGGAGATTTTGTCACACGTTACTACTTACACATTAGACCTAGTTCTGGAATGATCACCTTGGTGGACCTGGTCTCTGTGCCTTCTCACCATACAGCCACCGTAGCTGTAAGAGAGGCTGAAAACTATTATCCTTAGTTGGAAAGTCATATGTTTCATTTAAAATTTTGAATTTTTTGTTTTATGAAGAGTAGAAGATCCGGATAGAAATTGGAGGAAATGTCAGAATCTCTATTATATTTAATCAAAACATACATGATGCAACTAGATTTATACTTGGAGGTCACCATAAATTTGTATATTCAAAAAAGGAAATGATAGAAAAGTAATGATTCCAGAACTTGACTCCATTTAGAAAAAGAACAGCATGTAGCCAAAGAAAGTAGGAAGAAGAAACTAATAAAGATAAGAGTAAATGCTAATAAAACAGTAAACAATTAAGGTGTAACATAAATAAAGGCCAGTTCTTTCAAAAGATGAATTAAGTGGACAAGTAGGACCAGAGTCTAGCAAGACCACGAAAGAAAAGGAGAAGGCCCAGGATTACCAAAAAAACAGGGATGCAATTAAACAAAGATAGTGATTTAAAATATTGGAAAAATAATTATGTATAATTTGATGCTAACAAGTCTGAAAATTTCCATAAATTGACCTTTTTTTTCCTAGAAAAAAAATGTTACCAACATGACATGAGCAAAGGGAAAGGACTTAGGAAGCTGTCAGAGTCTCTGCCTGAGGGTGGAGCATCTACCTATCCTCACCCTACCTACCTCCGCCCCCCAAAAAACAAACTCATGGTCTGGATCATTTTTAAGTTGAATTTTACCACAGGACCCACAGAACAGATCATTTGAATTGTTTAAGACTCCACAGAAGGAAAACCTCTCCATTTCCTGTTTTGAGAAAACTATATTCCAGGTTCCTATGTTGGATACTGTGGCAAACTGCCTAGATCCCCCTGTAACAACAAGGTCAATGTTCCCGCAGCTGTTGGCCACTTACAGTCAAGTCTCTTTCCAGGAATGCTTCTGCCTGCCTTGCCCAAGACTACGTTCTTTTCCAGGGAAAGCCCATGTCCAGTGATCAGTAGATACAATAGACTCCTTGAATCAATGTGAGGCAACTCTGAAAACCCATCCTGGATTCTATCACTGAGAACTTTGCTATGCCTCCCTGCATGGTAGTTTTATTTTGCCCCTGCTCATGTCCCTGAGGGAGATTAATCCTGAGAGCTCTCCCCTCAATACATTTCCCCCATATAAATCTCTGTCCCAGAGTTTGTTTCCCAGGAAACATAAGTAAAGACAATAACAAGACTGGAAGAGGATGATAGGAGAAAGGAAAATTATATGCCTGATATAAAAAATATGTTGTAATGAAGATGGTTTATCTCGGGACTCTAGACAATGTAACATTTGAAATCTGGGAATGTATTTCAATTGCAAAAGAAAATTAAAGAGAAAGACTATATGACAGTTCCACTAGCAGAAAAAGAATTCCTACAATTTAACTCCAATCCCAAAAAGGATCCTGGAACTGAAAAAGGACATTGGCAAAAACCAAGGAAGTCACTGGTCTCTGGGTCATAGTTAACAGTGTGTAAATATTAATTCATTAGTTGTAGCACATATTTCATACCAGTATAATATGCTAATAATAGGGGAAGCTGGTAATAATATGGGAATTTTCTGCTCAATCATCTCAACTTTCAAATATAAAGCTGTCCTAACAACAAAATACAGTAGAACCTCCATAGTTGACCACCTTCCCACAGAGCTCCTTAAGTTGACCTGATTTTTATGGACTGAACATGCTCTACGTGTACGTACAGTACAGCAGGCCTAGTTTCTTATGTTGACCAGTACCTTGGGTGGTCAACTTACAGAGGTTCTACTGTATATTAAAAAAACAGACTGGAGGGAAGCATACCAATATTAATGGCTATGTTTTCTGGCTTATTATGAAGAAAAAATAAGATAATGCTTATAAAGAGCTTAGCATAGAACCTGGCTATATAGTGAACGTTCAATAAACCTATTAATATTACCTGTTATTACTAATTTTAATATTCTCTTTATACTTTCCTATATTAAAAATCTTATCATAAGCAAATTTTACATCAGAAGTTTCTTTTTCGGAGAAAGAACATTCTCCTAGGACACTACCTGATATGCTCTAAACTGACAGGGAGGACACTACCTGATGGTTCTGAACTAAAATGCAACAGCTCTTCAGTATCTCATTCTGCCCTGAACCCCAGCCAATGTTTTGGCAAGTGCTAATGGAAGAATTTCCTTTTTTGAAAGTGGTCTCAGAAGGTCTAGTCTGTCTTGAAGTGATTCTCTGTCTGAAGGATTTCTAAGTAATCCATTTTTCCTGGTGGGTAGGTATGGAGGTTCATTTTTCTCCTAACTCTAGCACCAAGAGGAAGGGAAGCCCCCTCCTCTTATAAGTGTAGACAAAGGAGATCTGGAAACAAAGCTACTTGCCACCATCTTTATGATATCAAGCACTAAGTCCTCCGAGGATCAGGGTTAAAGAGATGTTGGAGGTTCAGAAGAGAAGAATGCCTAGAATGGCAAGGCTGAATTAGCTAGGAAATGATAAAGTGATAAATCAAGGACTATCTAGGAAGCCCTAAGGGTGCATTTGAGGCTGAATGAGAAAAAGGAACAAACTTTCTAACATGTAGGTCAGGCTGAAGCACATTGGGTCCTGAAAGACAGGAGTGGTGAGAGACGGAAATAAAAAGTTAGATGGAAGATATAAAATTATTTGCCTGTGATTGTCAACTTTGTAAATCCAAGAGACTCTGCAAACTTTTTTTTTTTAATTAAATCATAGCTGTGTACATGAATGCAATCATGGGGTACAGTGTGTAGTTTTATATACAATTTGAAATATTTTTACTAAACGACTCTGCAAACTTTTTATAGAGTTCAGTAAGTTTTGAGGACCTAATAAGGCTGTACCAATTATACCTTATGTCTTCTTAAAAATCAGAATATATTTTTCATGGGTTGCTTTTATTTGTAAAGGGAACAAATAGATTGTTGCTAAAGTAGTCTGTTGCCACTGTTATTCTTTCTAAATAACACATAAACATTTAGAAAAGATTGTTTCTCAGATCCCAAAATTCACTGATGATGAGAAAAATGACTTCAAAGAGAAGAAAAATAATAGTTAAAAAATAGGACTCATTTTTTTAAGAGGATGAAAAATCTTTTGGGGTCTACTGAAGAATGAAGTTATAAAAAAATATATATAGAAATAATAGCTAAATTTAGAAAGTAATGTCTGTGTGCCAGGCAGTGTGCTGAAAGCCTGGTGCAGATTCTCTCATGTAGACCTCAAAATAATATGACATTACTAGTCTCAATTTATTGGTGAAAACTGAAACTTGGTCTTAGCACTCTGGAAGGCCAAGGTGGGTGGATTACACAGGAGTTCTAGACCAGCCTGAGTAAGAGTAAGACCCCATCTCTAAAAAAATTAGAAAAACTAGCTGGGAGTCAAGGTGGGTGCCTGTAGTTCTGGCTGCTCAGAAGGCTGAGGCAAGAGAATTGCTTAAGCCCAGGAGTTTGAGGTTGTTGTGAGCTATGATGCCACGGATGCCACGGCACTCTATTCAGGGTACCTAAGTGAGACTCTGTCTCCAAAAAACAAAACAAAACAAAACAAAGAGTTGAAACTCTTTGAGAGTTGGAACTCTGAGAGTTGGAACAATTAGAGAACTAGCAAAGTCACCTAGCACAAAACCAACAAAGAAAGCAAAAAAATCTAAAAAATAAACTTGGTCCCTTAAAAAATATTATATAAAGTCGTACAGCCTTTTAAGCATAACTCTTCCTGTATTGCTTATGTTAGAATGCAAGATAAGTTGAGAATCAAGAGACTTATATCCTGGTCCAAGTTGCATAACTATATTCAGAGAGTTAGTTCTGAGTCAGGCTGTTTATGATCAAGATCAAAAAATGTATTAAGTGCCTAATCTGTGCAGGTTACTAACAGGTACAAGAAGAGCACAGGGTTCCTATCTTTTAGGAATCTGCGGTCTTTTATGGATGAAAGGAGATTGTGGTACTGACTATTATAGGTTCGGGGGGGGGGGGGGGAGTCCAAGTCTAAAAGTCTTAGTTTTGATTTCCTTTATGCACAAAATCAAATGTGAGTATCTTATTCTGAATGGTTAATACTTCTTTCTTGTGGCAGTGACAGTGCTGAAAATTCCTTAGACACTTCCTATTGAATATATTAAGTGTTCAAGACAAATGCATTGGTAATTCTGCTCAAGGTACATAATTATCACACAGGAATTATTTATGAAGCATGGATGTCAGCAGATATATTTTTGAGTTGGAATTGAGTATAAAAATCTTCAGGTTAAAACACAGTGTTGTATTATTTAGTGCCTTCCATTTTTAGAGGAGGTTGAAAAATGTACTGATTTAGACTTTTGACAGTGTGGATGTTTTTTAAAATGACTGTGACAATGAATTTTATTCTAGAATTATCGTTTGATACCCAAAAAAGAAACACACATTTGGGTTACTTACATATCTGTAGGCACAGCAAATTATAGGATTTCTTCACCCTACTTCAGTCCATCCCAGTCATAGTACACATCATGCATTTTTTGGGGGGGATTCTCTCTTCAAGTACCTATTATGAGGTTAGCCCATCCTCCAGGCCAAAACTATTTTACGAGCTTCCTCAGAACAGTGTGTTATTTTGCTAGGTCAGTCATAGGCCGCTGTTTGGTTGTGTCTCGGGTCAGGAAGTGGCACTTACTTTTTTGACCAAGCTCAAGATCACATTCATGCATTATAGATACACCATATATCATATTCCAGATCAGTGGTTCTCACCTGGGGGTGATTCCCCCCCTCCATTGGACACTGGTTAATATCTGGAAACATATTTAGTTGTTGCAAGAGGGTGGAGTGTGGGGGGGTACTAGTGGTATCTAGTAGGGAGAGGCCAGTGGTGCCACCGAGCACACATCCTGCAATGTACAGAGTGGACCCACAAGAAAGAACGACCTGGCCCAAAACTTCCATAATGCTGAGGTCAAGAAACCCTGCTCTAAAAGGAAAGCATGGCATAGTCAGTTTAAAGTTTTCTTCTTTGTTAGAATATACATAGAATGCCTAAGATTATGTAACGCATTTGAATGTAAGGTTCAATTATGTTGCCCAATCCACAGGGAACTTGCAACAGCTAAGATATGTGGGGAGGGCTCTCCTAATCTAGCTCACCTGTCCATGATCTTTGCTCACGACATGGAGGCCAACCACAGAACAAGCCCTTTATCTGTCAGAGAGAGATTCCCCTGGACCCTCGCTTATCTCCTTTCCCTCTGTGATGTCTACTAAACATAGCTTTGTCTCATTTAACTTTTTGTGATAATGAAAACATGTTCTGTGTGTGCTTTCCAATACAGTAGCCATTAGCTACATGTGGCTATTATGAATATGAAACGTGGCTAGTGTGCCTACGGACACTGATGTTTATGCTTTATTTCATTGTAATCAATTTTAATGTAAATGCAAATAGCCATATGTGGCTAGTGGCTGTCATATTGGGCACTGCAGATTTAACATCTTCATACCCACCTCTCTAGAGGTTAGACTTCTTCCAGGAGCTGCTGTCAGGCATACGGGGTCATCATTGTCAGATCCCTCTCATTCTGCTTCTGAATCTTTGGAGAGGGATATTTGGCCCCTGTGAGGAAAAGAAGAGAGAGTTTTCCATGTGACTTGGCTTCCAAAGAAATATCTGCAAAACCATAACACCATCTGATATCTAGGCTTGTCTTCTATACGTCATTTTGCTGAAAGCGTTGCTCTCTCTGCCCTTAGACTTCAGCGACCCTATGAGTTCTGTTCTGTTACAGTGATGGAACCTGTCTATTTCTTAAATAAAAGGCTGGGCCAACCAAGGATAAGACATTGTGATTCCGACGGAATTAATGAGGGAAGTACATTTTTCCTTCCTCCTGCTCCACAGGACTCCTTGTCAAGTTCTCCTTCCACTTCCCCTTTCTGCCTCCCTCTCATCTCCACCTTCCACTTTCACCTGTCTCTTTCTTTCTCTTGCTATTTCTTTGATTACAAACCCTCTATCACCCATCCCTTTCTTATTCCTTCTACCTTAAGAAAAACCTTCATTAAATATTCTTTGAGATTCCATGTATAAGCCTAGCTGGCTAACAGGAAAAGTGATTTAGAGCAGTGTCATCTCCCAGCACAGGATAAGACACATTTATGGTTGTCGGGGATGTCAGTTTGGGTCCTCTGAGAAGCGGACACTATGACAGGTTTATATGTGTAAGCAACTTTATTGGAGAAAATGCCTGTGAAGAAAAATGGGGAGGACCAGGAGGAAGAGGTGTGAGCTGTAGCACAGGCTGCAGGTCTGACTCTATGAGAAGAGAGGGAAGAAGTCAGGTGGAGGAGGAAGAGGGAAGGCTGAAGGGAAACCTGCCAGCCAAAGTTGGCTTTCAGAAGGCTATCCCTTCTCCTCGGAAATGTCTGCCTGAATATACACACTGTCTGAGTCATTGGCTGGGACCCTGGGGGAAGAAGGGCCTCAGTGTCAGTGTGCTGGTAGGTAGCCCAGAAGCTGTCTATGACCAATGACATCTGTCCTCCATGAAGTAGTAATTCTAAGAGGGACATGGCCAGCACATGTGGGTTATACTTGTCTGTCCCAGGCTTGGTGGAAACTTATAGGGCTCCTTATGCCATGAACTTTAAGTTGTGTTCCATAACTGACCTGGTAAAATACTTGTTCAGAGAACTTTTAAAATATGGGGTCCGACCATTAAGTTCACAAACTCATCCTAGAAAAAGTGCTACATACCTCATTGCTAAATATCACTATAGTCACCTTCACAGTACTCCCTTTGGGAAGTGATGTACCAAAGCCAGTGCCTTCAAAACAATTTTGGGCTCTTTTTCTGAAATGGTCATCAAACTTGTCATTATATGTCCTGAATATCATCAAAATGTTTCTATTCAATATTTCCTTTGTCTTTGGATAAAGAAAACAGTCACTGGGGGACAGATTGGGTGAATAGGGAGGGTGTTCCAATGCAGTCATTTGTTTGCTGGCTAAAATCTCCCTCACAGACAGTGCTGTGTGAGCTGGTGCACTGTTGTCATGCAAGACTTAGGAGGTGTTGGCCAAGGTTTTCAGTAAAGAAAACCTTTTTCCTGTTTTTCTATTGATGTTTACTTGGTCTGCTCTGCTTCTTAGTTAGCTAACAATTCTGATGCACAATTCAACAAATTTTTGCAATGTTTCCATCAGTTCTGCTGGTTACTGGCCACCCTGACCTCTCTTCATCAGTGACACTTTCTCTCCTCTCAGAAAAATGTTTATTCCATTTATGGGTTGCTGTTTTCTTCATGGCATTATCCCCATAAACTTGGACTAATATGTCCCTGATTTCATTTCCTCTCTTGCCAAGTTTAACTAGAAATTTACAAATGTTTGTATATTGCTCTAATTCAAGTTCCAACATTATCTTGATGGCACATAAAATCATACAACAACAGTAATGGACACTACTCAGCAAGACACCACCACATGTCCACATGTCCACATGAACACAATAAGAAAACACCAATGCACCACAGCTATGAACACCTTACTGAGCTATCTGTGTGGTGCTGCCAACATAAGCAGGTGATGGCAGTTCACAAACTTAATCGTGAGATCTCATATTTTTGGCCATTCTTCTTCCTACAATGTACATTAGGAGGTACTTTCTGTTTTCCCCAATCTCCAGGCTCTTTCTCATGTATTCCTAAACATGTGCATTCTTTCTGCCTGAGTAAGTTTTCTGTAACCATTTCCCCAGGCCAGATTTTTCCAAGTTCCATTTCACCATCTCTCCATAGGAGAGTACTGTTCATTCCTAGACCAAGATAGATGCCCTCGCATTTCTCTGAAATTCTTCTAGCCTAACAGTAATCCTATGATATTTTTAATACTTTTAAATATTGTCTGTTTCTCTACGAAATGTATCACCCATGAAGGCATAAGCTGTATTTCTATCATTTACCATTGTATGCCTGGGGCCAGGCATAGAGCTGATTAATAATTCTTGAATAAATGAACACTTTGTATAAGACGCACTAAAGAAAAAAAGATGTATTAGGCAGTCTTCATCCTCAGATTTCTTAGAACTTAGCATGGGTTTTCAGCAGAATATGGTACAAAGCTATCAGAATTAATGAAATATCTGAATTAAGGGCTCTTCAGAAGCTTGAAGATTTACTTTGTCAAGGACTGAATAGCTGGTAGAATGTTAAGGTAAAATTCTAACAAGCCTACTTTCATAACAGGTAAGATTAATGCATGCTCCTAGGAGGAGAGTTTTAGATAGCATCAAGGAAGCTGACTTTCATTTATACCCCTCTAATTTGGAATTTGAGGTCATTTCACCAGAATGGGTGAAGTTTATCTTTGAATTCTCTGTGAATTCACCAAGGAAGCACATATATCTGATGGTGGGAATAGCAGTCTATAGCTTGTAGACTTTCTCCTGACTAGCAGCTTCCTCATATCCTCATCTCCTAGAGACTAGTCTTCCTTTTACACATGGTAACCCATCCCACGTGGTTCCATAGGAATGACTTGACTTTACAACTGCAGGGTTTGGCAGTAATGGTAGATTGATCGATTACTTATTTAATATTTACTGGGGACTCACTGCATTCCAGGCACTGTTCTGACCACTTGATGCCTGCTAACTCATTTAATCCTTACACTGAGACCATAGTCTAGGTACCTTTATTATCCTCATTTTAAAGATAACTGAGGGGCTTGGCGCCTGTGGCTCAATCGGCTAAGGTGCCAGCCACGTACATCTAAGGTGGCGGGTTCGAATCCCCAGCATGGGCCCGCCAAACAACGATGGCTGCAACCAAAAAATGGCTGGGCATTGTGGCGGGCGCCTGTGGTCCCAGCTACTTGGGAGGCGGAGGCAGGAGACTCG
>CAUYQV010052556.1:0-11746 GCA_963574575.1 Galagoides demidoff
ACAGGTGCCCACCACAACACCCAGCCGTTTTTTGGTTGCAGCCATCATTGTTGTTTGGTGGGCCTGGGCTGGGGATTCGAACCCACCACCTTAGGTGTACGTGGCTGGCGCCTTAGCTGATTGAGCCACAGGCGCCGAGCCATAGAAATGGGGTCTTGCTGGGGCTTAGACTGGTCTTGAACCCCTGAGCTCAGGAAATCCACCTGCCTGGGCCTCTTAGAGTGCTAGGATTATAGGTGTGAGCCACCATGCCTGTCCTGTCTTTTTTTTTTTAACTTAAGAATATACTGAGGGTGACCAAGTGAGACTCTGTCTCAAACAAAGAAACAAACAAAAAACCCTTAAGAATCAATACCTCTTTCTTGGTCTGTTTGGGTAGTTATAACTCATTCCCCATAGCTGCGTTGTCTTCCACTACATGGATATACCATAATTTATTTAACTAATCTCCTATTAATGGATTCTTCAAGTAGTGTATAGCTTTTTGCTATTTTACATATAATGCTTAAATAAATATTCTTATACACATATTTACTTGTATGCTAGGAAATATTTGTTTACTCTTTTGACCCATATGCTGCATAAGAAAGACAGCATGTTATGATAGCAACATTTACCTGTCTGTCGTCTGTCTACCACAAAAGGAAACATCTTCCTCATCCCCTTCCCAGGGCATGCTTTTAGCAGAGGCCTGTTGGGAAAAGATCATTTCATGAATGCAGACCCTGGACCCGGGCATAAGACCAGCCTCACTCAGGGTCTGACCTGGAGCAGTGATTGCTCCGTCCCTCCCGTTCTCCCCACTCACCTGCCTGAGCACCTCAGCTGCCTCTGTGGTCAGTGCCAAGTTGTTATTGGAGTGAAAGGGCTTTGAGGTCCTAATAAATGAGATAACAAACCTCTATTCTCCAGGGATGCAGGGCGTGTCTGGACCTACTGAATGGGCTCAGCAGTGCTGTGTATATAGTAACTACTTAATTATTATAAAATAAGAACAATAAATCCAGTGGGTGAAGTGATCCCTTTGAAGTTCAGGTCATCTCTGAGCCATCTGAGAAGAACGAATGGAATGGGTAATTGATACTCATAGATAATCCCCAAACTTCATCTTAATAATTAATAGGTTCAGTCTCTTTACCTATTATATCCTTTTTTAGAACTGCTAAAATCACTACTGTTATTCTTTTTTTTTTTTTTTTCATTTTTGCTGGGCAGGTGAAATTGAGCTATGAAATGGGAACCAGGAAGGTGGCCGGGGGTGGGGTGGTGGGCAGTGGGGGATCAGGAGTCCTGCACGAGACTTCACAGATGTCTCATAGCAACTTCTGAATCACAGAGCAGCCAGGGAACCAAAAAGCACAGCCAATTCTGGACCTAGAGACCTAAGTACAGGTCTCCCTCTCCCTGTGGGCTCCCCCTGACCTGGTTGGGGCTCATGAGGCTCCAGGAAAAGAGAACAGACCAGGTTGGGTGGCTCATGCCTGTAATCCCAGCACTCTAGGAGGCCAAGGCAGGTGGATTGCCTCGAGCTCACGTGTTCGAGACCAGCCTGAGCCCAGCAGGACCTTGTCTCTAAAAATAGCCAGGTATTGTGGCCATTGCCTGTAGTTCCCGCTACTTGGCAGGCTGAGGTAAAAGAATTGCTTGAGCCCAGGAGTTGGAGGTTGCTGTGAGGTGTGACACCATGGTACTCTACCAAGGGTAACAAAGTTAGAATCTGTCTCAAAAACAAAACAAGCATACAAAAAAGCAAACAGAAAAGAAAGTGACTCTCCATCTATGGCCATCTGGCTAGAGATGCCCTGACTTTGTCTTTGGGGTTAGTCATCAACTCCAGACATGAGGATGTGACCTAAGTCTCTGGGGGAGGATCTAGGTGCATGGTTTTTTTGGTTTTTTTGTTTTTTTTTTTGAGACAGAGCCTCACTTTGTTGCCCTCGGTAGGATGCTGTGGGGTCATAGCTCACAGTAACCTCATACTCTTGGGCTCAAGCAATCCCCTTGTCTCCTGAGTAGCTGGCACCACAAGCGCCTGCCCCAACACCTGGATATTTAGAGAGACAGGGTCTGTCTTTAGCTTAGGCTGGTCTTGAACTCCTGAGTTCAGACAATCCACCTACCTTGGCTTCCCAGAGTGCTAGGATTCTAAGTGCATTTTAGTTAAAAGAAGTGACATCATCACCTATCTGTGGAAAAAGAAAAAAGGACCCACTCTATGTTGGGGGATGGTATCCTAGGCAGGAAAGCTAGGAAACCCAGGGCAGCACCTGGCTTTTCTGCGGGCTTTTTAGCTGTCTGATGCTGGGTCCACAGCGTCTGCTTTTTCTGCCATAGTTCCTCCCCCTGCAAAATTAAGAGGTGGAAATGTAGGATTCCAAGATTGTGGCCATCTCTGACTCTGAAAACAACCCTGAGAGCTTGAAGAATTTAGCATTGCTGCTCCACAGGGGGGTTTCAGCAGGAAAGGGGCACAGATGGCTTTCCCTGGAACACGTTCAGAAATGTGGTGTGTGATGTACGGTGTGAATGAAGCGTGGTGCCCTTTAAACACAGCTTCCCCCCGGGAGTGCGCTCTCTGGCTCTCAGTCACATTCCACTGTCGCTCTGGGCACAGGCAGCCCTGGTGAAGGCCTGTGCACTGACACACAGATAGACGTCACACGCCCCGACTCTGACACATCTTGATGACTCACAGCTGACACAATCATCACACACACAGGGTGACTCAGTGGGGACACTCACACACAGGCTCACACTCAGCGTGCCCTGTAGATGCGCCTGTCCCCCATCCCCGTGTCAGCCACTCCCACAGGAGCCCCGGTTGAAAATCTCACTGGCGCCTGCAAATGATTTGCATTCTTGGCTCCTTGGAACAGCCTGTTCTTTGTCTTTCTCTTCACTGTTCAACTCCTTCCTTCCCTTCTGTTCCCCACTTGGCTGGTTTTGGTCTCTTGTTCCCAAGCTCCTCAGCCGGCTTCTTGCATTGACCCAGGCAGTCTCCAAGGCCCTCGCCAACTCTGAGGTTCTTTGCTCCTAATAAACTCCTCAGTGGCGGGGAGGAGGTCTTTCCCCATGGGGGCTCATCCCTACCCTGATGTGGGCATCTCTTCCTGCCTTCTTCAGAGGGTCTCCAATCCCTGGTGCCATCTGACCCGCCCCTTTCATAAGAGGAGGAAAACCAGAGTTGGTTGCGTGACAGAAAGTGCCAGCACCTTCTGGAGTGGAGGGTACCCTCGCTCTTCCCAGCAGCTCAGGAAGGCGCAAGTATTAGGCTTCCTGGGAAACCAACTCTTAGAATTGAGGACAAAACAAACGAACAAAAAAGAAGATGATAGATGTCCCAGGCATAATAGGCCAAGGGCCTTGGCTCATGGGAGGGACCATGGGGATGGATGGGACTGAGGATGGGGACAGCGTGCAGAGGAAAGAGGGGCTTGCCAGGTGTGGGGGTCTGTGTGTGGTCATCACTACCTACCTTTGCCTGAATGTGGCTGCTGGTCCTAGTTCCCATGGGAAGACTGGGGTCAGGTCCTGGTGCCACGTGGTCATAGGGCCCCTGTCACTTTCCTCTCCTGGGGGGCCTCGGAAATGAGAGTGGGCAGAGTGTGGTGTGAAGGCTTTGTCTCTCTGGGTTGGTGACACCTCTGTGGCCCTGGGCATGTCCATGGCATTTGAGTCTCTGCTTCTCTGGCTGTGAAGTGCCCCAACAGCACTTTTCTGTCTACCCTGAAGATGTGGTTGCAGGGGTGGGGGTGGGGGGAATAACAGATGTGACTGTGCCTTGACAAGTTATAAGTGCCATACAAATGGAAGTGAGAATTCCAAGAGGGAGGAGGAGGGAGAAGAGCTGCCTTGGGCATCTTGGAGGAAAACTTGCCACCTGCTGTCCCAGACACAGGGAGAGTCCTATCCAGAGCTGATCCTGAGCCCCTCCGACTGCAGCACGGTGAGTCCCAGACAAGGACGTGGGGAACCTGTGCTCTGGACCCAGATGGCACTGGGCTGAGCATTCTTCTGGGGAGAGGAGGGGTTGGCCTGTTAGTGGACCCCACCTCCAGGCTGTGCTCAACTATCAGGGGGTTCAACCTACAGCCCATGTGGTGGCAGATATCACAAAAATTATTAATGGACCTTTTTTGGGTTTTTTTCTCATCAACTTTCATCAGTGTTTGTATTTAATGTGTGATCCCAAGATAACACTTCTTCCAATGTGGCCAGAGAAGCCAAAAGGTTGGACACTCCTGTCTGGTCCAATAATGCCGGGAACCCAGTGGCATTTGGAGCCTGGAAATAATTTGGGTGCTGTTAGCTCTTCGCTAGCTGCTTTTAGTTTGGGATTAAAACACCATTTTCAACTCTGAATTTTTTTTTTTTTTTTAGACAGAGGCTCAAGCTGTCACCCTGAGTAGAGTGCTGTGGCGTCATAGCTCACAGCAATCTCCAACTTGGGCTCAAACGATCCTCTTGCCTCAGTTTTTTCTATTTTTAGTAGAGTTGGGATGCTTTTTGCTCAGGCTGATCTTGAACCTGTGAGCTCAAGGTATCCACCTGCCTCGGCCTCCCAGAGTGCTAGGATTATAGGCATGAGCCACTGCACCTGGCTTAACACTTTTTTTTTTTTTTTGAGACGGAGCCTCAAGCTATCCCCCTGGGTAGAGTGTCATGGCATCACAGCTCATAACTACCTCCAACTCCTGGGCTCAAGCGAGTCTCCTGTCTCAGCCTCCCAAGTAGCTGGGACCACAGGTGCCTGCCACAACGCCTGGCCATTTTTTGGTTGCAGCCATCATTGTTGTTTGGTGGGCCCGGGCTGGGGATTCGAACCCACCACCTTAGGTGTATGTGGCTGGCGCCTTAGCCGATTGAGCCATAGGCGCCGAGCCAACGCTGAAATTTTTAATCTGGCAAAGCTTGAGAGCACATTTTCCTGCTCCTTGAGTGAGAACCTTACCTTGGACCACATTCTATCCCCATGAAGGACTAGAATCTAGAGGGGAGCCCTTGCAGACCTGAGATTTGGGTCTCTCTCTATTTCAAGTCTGTACCCTTTGAGTACCCTCAGCTCTCCCCTCTCTTCTAAACTGGGAAAAACCTCCCTCAGCAGACACAGAGAGATTTCCGGTTAAGTCCTTCCCTACAATTGTTCTGCTGATTTAGGATTTAAGGTTCCTTTGCCTGGAATAGCTAAGATTATCTAGGAGATATCCTGGCAGGCTAAGCAGGTCCCAACCAGCTCCTGTTGAGACTCTAGCTCCCAGTCCTTGAAAGTGGAGAAGCTCCCTGTCCTTGGAACATTTAAAGAGAGGGTTGATCTGAACTCACCGTATTGAGCCATTGGACATATATAGAAATAACCTCAGAAATTTCTATGCTCTGCATGTGGTTTCCCAGAGATGTGTTGCAGCAACTAGAAAATCTACACAATATTCCATATGCCAGTCACATATGTACAGCCCACTCGCTGTCAACCCACAAAACCATCCACAAGGGCAAAACGTTATTTGCACCTCTGTTCCAGATACATTTCATAGATGAAACTCTAATATAATGTTTCTTGAACTCTCAGTTAAATATTTAACTTGCATAGCACTTAGCATATGCCAGATGGGGTTCTAAGCATTTTCCTACAATATGAATTTATTTAGTTTCTCAAAACCCTTCTGAGGTGGCTACTCTTATCTCCATTTTGCTGCTGAGGGCCCTGAGGAATGAGGTGAAATGTGTCCACCTAAGGTGGCCGTGCTGAGCCTGCTGTGGTGGCGTGGGATTCCAGCCCAGACCATCTGCCTTGGGGAATCAGCCTGTGGTCCTTACCCTCTCCAGGGGCAGCATTTGCAGAGAACAGAGCACTGTTTTGCTGACTCCCCTCCCCTCCCCTCCCCTCCAGGGGAGTCCTCAGGAGCCAAGGTTCTCAGCTTTTGGGCCTCTTTTGGCCAGGACCTGGCAGGCTTCTCGTGTTTACCCACTAACAATTAAGCTCTAGGCATTTAACATATAAACACAGAAAACATCAGCATAATTACAGCAAAAGATTTCAAAAGCTCTTTGGCAAGGAAGGGCCTGAATATTTACTTAACAAAAGAATTCCTTACTTCAGTCTTAAGAAAGAATTCACAATAGGATTTAACAAGCCAGCTTCTCCAGTAAATTAAAAACATTCTTTTACTCATTCAAAATATGATTTGTGTTTTTAAAAATGTGGCTCTCGCACAACTTTTCAAGAGAACACTCACAAAAATTTCCCCTGAAAGCTCTGTACCTACATTATCTTCCAATATTTCTCAATTGTTGAAATGGTCCCTCTCTAAGCAGATACAGATAATAGATGGGGGTGGGAGAGAGAGTGCCTTAGGGTCTAAAATCCACCATTAGAGACTCTTTCCTTTGTTTTGAGCGTGTCTTTCACAGAGGGGTTTCTTTTATTATCTAAGAAGAGTGTTTGTTCAGAGTGATGACTCTTTGTTAAGCATTTCTCCTGGGACCAGAGGGACTTAAGGCAGTCTGTTAGAGTACAAGGCTCCTGGGGAGAGGGTGAGCCCTGGAAAGGAGGAGTATTCGTCCGTTAGTTTGTTCATAAGGACTTTCATATCCCTACCATTGCCAGACATTTGGAATACAGAGATGAGTAGAAAATGGTACAGTCAGGAAGGCAGTTAGTTACCCAGGGTGACAGTCAGAATGAAGTCCCCAATTAGATATGAGGATGGTGTTGGGGAAGGCGTCACAGAGATGACAGTTGAGTTCCAAAGGATAAAGAATGATAATAATTTTAAAAACTCTAACACTTGTACTTGTTATGTGCCTGGTGTTACACTAAGCATCTTGCATTTTAACTCATATAATCTTCACAAAATTACTGTAAAGAAAGTATTTTATCCCTATTTTACAGATAAAAAAACCTGAGGCTCATAGAAGTTAGGGAATCTTATTGTTAGTGCTCTTAACCACAGACCATGCTGGGGCTCAGAAAACAGCACCCAGAAACAAAGGCATCAGAAGCAGAAGTTCCTCTCTGACTTTCCCCTGCCCTCTGGCAGGGCTCTCAGTCCCCTGTTCCCCTGAGGCTGATGATAGAAACTAGAATTCCTCTTTCCCAAGGTGTGTCATAGAAACCAGAACACCTTTTCCCCAAAGCCAGCCATAAAACCTAAAAATATTCTGTGTAAAAACTGGCCATAAAGAAATTCTTTGGCTGGGAGTGGTGGCTTATACCTGTAATCCTAGCACTCTGGGAGGCTGAGGTGGGTGGATTGCTTGAGCTCAGGGGTTCAAGACCATCCTGAGCCAGATTGCGACCCCATCTCTAAAAAAAAAATATAGCCAGGCATTGTGGTAGGCACCTGTAGTCCCAGCTACTTGGCAGGCTGATGTAAGAGAATAATTTGAGCCCAAGAGTTTGAGGTTGCTGTGAGCTATGACACTACTGTACTTTATTGAGGGCAACAAAGTAAAACTCTGTCTCAAAAGAAAAAAAAAAAAAAGAAAATTCTCTCACCTCTCATCCTGTGCCGTAGCCAGAAGGAAGAAATGCTGCTCAGGTCAAGAAGAATCTAGACAGACAGGCCTTGCTGGGTTTCCCTACTCAGTGTACTTTTTTTCCCTCTGTACCCAGGTTAGAGTACAGTGTTGTCATTATAGCTTACTGCAGCCTCAAGCTCCTGGGCTCAAGCAATCCTCCTGCCTCAGCCTCCCAAGCAACTGGGATTACAGGTGCCCACTATAATGCTTGGGTAGTTTTTTCTATTTTTACTAGAGATGGGGTCTTTCTCTTGCCCAAGTTGGTCTCAAACTCCTGGCTGCACTGCATCCTCATGCCTCGGCCTCCCAGAGTGCTAGGATTTTAGGTGTGAACCACCTGCCAGCTCCCATTTGGTCTATTAGCATTAGATCACGCCTTCTTTGTCCAGCCATATTCCTACGTGGCTGTCCATACTTTGCTGAACCTAAGCGTAAAAATGGACCATTTCCCTTGTCTCTTTGGGTCTTCATTCTGAAGGCTCCTGGGTATACATGTTAAATACCTGTTCTCTGATTTTCTTCTCCGTTTTTTTTGTTTCTTTTCTTTCTTTCTTTTTTTTGAGGCAGCACTCCATTGAGGGCAACATAGTAAGACTCTGTCTCAAAAAAAAAAAAAAAGTTACATATACAATTGAAGTCCCTTGTGTATTCTACCCTGAGACAACAACTCTCCTGAGTTTGTATTTACATTTCCCAGACATGTATGTCTGGAAAATACTGTTAAAGTATTTATAGATGTCCATCAACAATATCATTTTGCATTTCTTCAAACATATAATTGGTATCATTTTGCATTTCTACATATAACTGGTATCACGTGACACTGAATTTTTGCATTCAACTTTTTTTTTTTTTTGAGACAGTCTCTCTATGTCGCCCTCAGTAGAATGCGGTGGTGTCACAGCTCAAGGAAACTTCAAACTCTTGGGCTTAAGCAATTCTTTTGCCTCAGCCTCCAAAGTAGCTGGGACTACAGGCACCCACATAACGCCCAGCTATTTTTTTTGTTGTAGTTGCTATTGTTGTTTGGCAGGCCCAGGCCAGTTTTGAACTCATCAGCCCTGATGTATGTGCCTGGGGCACTAGCTGCTAAGCTACAGGTGCAAGTGATACATTCAATGTTTTTATTTTTGACATTTAATCTGTTAATTCCACATAGTCTAAGTTTGTTTATTTAAAATACCATATCATGGGCTTGGTGCTGGTAGCACAGTGGTTACAGTGCCAGCCACATACACCAAGGCTGGCAAGTTTGAACCCAGGCTGGGCCAGCTAAACAACAATGACAACTGCAACAACAACAAAAAATAGCTAGGCATTGTGGAGGGCACCTGTAGTCCCAGCTACTTAGGAGGCTGAGGCAAGAGAATCACTTAATCCTAAGAGTTTGAGGTTGCTGTGAGCTATGATGCCATTGCAGTCTACCGAGGGTGACATAGTGACACTCTGTCTCAAAAAATAAATAAATAAATAATTTTAAAAATGCCATGTTATGAAATAGCATATAAATCACGTAAAATACTACTGTGCTGTATTCTATCCTGTGAATAACATACCATGTTTGAATTCTCTAGCTTTAAAAATGTTTTGCTATTAAGACAATGCTGTGAAGAACTTTCTTGAACTTGTCTTTCCTTTTCTTTATTTTTTTTGAGACCGAGTCTCATTCCATTGCCCCAGCTAGAGTGCTGTAGCATCATAGCTCACAGCAACCTCAAACTCCTGGGATCCAGTGATCCTCCTGCCTCAGCCTCCTGAGCAGCTAGGGCTACATGTGCCACCACAACACCCTGGCTAATTTTTTCTATTTTCAGTAGAGACAGTAGTGTCTCTCTTGCTCCAGAGCTCAGTCTTCCTGCCTTGGCCTCTCAGAGTGCTAAGGTCACAGGCTCTGAGCCACCTGCCTGGCCTCTACATGTCTTTTTGGGCTCATAAGATAATTTTTAGAAGGAGCATAACTGGGGTAAGGGCAGGTCCATTTTTAGATTTACCTCATTTAATTGACCACTTATACTATTACCAGCAGTATGTGAGAGTCCTATTACTCTACATCTGCCCAGTATTGCTATTGTCAATCTTTGGGTATAAAATTGTTCATCATTATTTTAATTGCATTTCCTGATTACTAGGGAAGTCAAACATTATTAGTTTTTGTTTTTCTTCTGAGAATTTCCTCCTTATGTTTGTCTACTTATTAATTCATTTGGACTTTTCTTCTTTGGTTTTTTAAATTTAAAAAAAATTGATTTTTTAAAAATTTAAAAATCAGAGTGAAAATGCCCTTCTTTAGGGAGGGAGTGTGTACAGGTTTTGAGTTTTGCATATGTGTAGATTCATATGATCACACTGAGGTCAGGATGCAGAACGGTCCTATTATCCCAGGCAACTATCAGAATATTTTGAACTATGAATTCAATTTCTTGGAGACTATTTGGGTTCTCTATCTCTGCTTAGTAAGCTTCATGGCTTTCAAGGAATTGATTCATTGTATCTAACTTACCAAATGTGTCTTCCTGTGTCTTAGTTCCACTGATATTCTTTGTTGTTTTTGCTTTAAATTTCATTGGTTTCTTTTTTATTCTTTCCTTCTGGTTTGTGGTTTACTTTGCTTTTCTTTTGCTAGCTTATTAAGGTGGAAGCTTGGAATATTGATTTAAGATCTTTCTTCTTTTTAAAATACAAGCATTTAACAGCATCTGTTTCCCTCAAGCACTGCTTTAGCTGCATCCCATGAATTTCATGTTGCTTTTTTCATTCCGTTTGGGGTGTTTTCTAATTTCCCTTGAAGCTTCCTCTTTGACCCATGGTTTATTATGTTTAATTTCCAAGTGTTTGGAGGTTTTCTTTTCTTTTCTTTTTTTTTTTTTTTGAGACAGAGCCTCGAGCTATCCCCCTGGGTAGAGTGCCACGGCATCACAGCTCACAGCAACCTCCAACTCCTGGGCTCAAGCGAGTCTCCTGCCTCCGTCTCCCAAGTAGCTGGGACCACAGGCGCCCACCACAACGCCCAGCCATCTTTTGGTTGCAGCCATCATTGTTGTTTGGCGGGCCGGGCTGGATTGAAACCGGCCACCTTAGGTGTATGTGGCTGGCGCCTTAGCCGATTGAGCCACAGGCGCCAAGCCGTGTTTGGAGGTTTTCCAGTTATCTTTCCATTATTGATTACTAGTTTAATTCTATTATGGTCAGAGAACATACCTTATAAGATTTCAAGGCTATTACATTAATTAAGGTTTGTTTTATGACCCTTGATATAATCTATCAAACTGCACGTTCCCTGTGCCTTTGAGGAGAATGTGTGTTCTGTTGGCCTTAGGTGCAGTGTTCCGTAAGTGTGAATCATCCGCCTGAGAGGAGACCGTTCAGAGCTGCTTTGTATTGGCAAATTTTCTCTTGGCTTATCCTGTCAATTACGGAGAGAGGAGTATTGAAATCTTCAACAGTAATTGTGGATCTGTCCAATTTTTCTTTCAATTCTATCAGCTTTTGCTGCTTGTATTTTGAAGCTTTTTTGTTAAGTGCATACGCATCTAAAATCGCTGTCTTCTTGGTGAATTGAGTCTTATGATTTTGCATTACTGCTCTGTATCCCTGGAAATTATCTTTGCTCTGAAGTTTCTTTTATCTAATACTAATATAACCCACTCCAACTTTCTTTTGATTAGTGTTTGTATGGAATATCTTTTTCTTTTTTTTAACTTTTAGCCTACCTGTATTTAAAAAAATTTTTTTTTAGCAAGTTAAGCCTGGAGATGTAAAAGTTACCTGTATCATAAAATTATAGACAGCAAATAGTTGAGTCTTGTTTTCTGTTTGGTTTAAAATCCAATCTGATAGGGTCATGCCTGTGGCTCAAGGAGTAGGGTGCCGGCCCCATATACCAGAGGTGGTGGGTTGAAACCTAGACTCGGCCAAAAAACTGCAAAAAAAAAAAGAAGAAAAAAAATCTAATCTGGGCTCGGCGCCTGTGGCTCAATCGGCTAAGGCGCCAGCCACGTACACCTAAGGTGGCGGGTTTGAATCCCCAGCCCGGGCCCGCCAAACAACAATGATGGCTGCAGCCAAAAAATGGCTGGGTGTTGTGGTGGGCACCTGTGGTCCCAGCTACTTGGGAGGAGGAGGCAGGAGACTCCCTTGAGCCCAGGAGTTGGAGGTTGCTATGAGCTGTGATGCCATGGCACTCTACCCAGGGGGATAGCTTGAGGCTCCGTCTCAAAAAAAAAAAAAA